>JAGVSQ010003366.1:0-21812 GCA_022683975.1 Rhyacophila evoluta | reverse complement strand
CAGTGATCTCACATATGGAAGTTTACCAGTTTTAAATAATTCAGAATTTAAAAAAATATTTAATAAAACGCAATAAGATGATGTGTCATTTTGAGAATGTGCTGTTTTAAATGGCTTTGGTGAAGTTGTCATAAAACATTGTGAATATTGTTTGAAGATTTCACTTTATATCTAACAGATTAAATAGATGGTGACAGGCATGTACGTTCCAATGACATAATACAAGTTTATAATGGCAGATATGCAGTAAATTTTTCAATTCATTGTACATCAATTCCCTGTATTTATATGATAAAATATAACGAAGCGAATAATAAAATAAACGAGTAATTCAAATGCATTATATTATCAATGAAAACGTTACATGTAAGAGTGTGTCCTGATAAATAAAAATCTCTTTTATATGAATTAAATTCTATTAATAATACAAATCAATATTATTTCAATTCTTTTCCAGGTGTCAGCTTAGATTATTTTCACAAGATAACTGTTGATAAGGGTTGTGGAGACTTTTTGTTATTTGTGTCTGCTTTACCAAGAGATGTCAGTGATAAATGTCTCAGTATTACATTATGTAAATATACAATGCTATGAAAAAAGCTATGTAATTGATACAAAATAAATTTAATATACGGTAAAAATATAAACATAGTTATGAAAAATGAGATTTTTGAAATAACAGTATAAGTGATATAGCTATCAATAAAATTATTTAATAGTTTTCTTTTATTTTTTACCATGTACGTTCTGATAGGGAAGTATATGGATCTACACAGCGTGAATATGTCCACCCCTGAAATGGAGTACAAAGATCACTGCCATGTGAAAAAACGTATTGACAGATTGTATTTCTTAAGAATTGGTTGTCAGGCAACTGCTAACCGAGCGAGTACACAGTTCCGTATTTTAATTTTTTTTAAATCTACAAGATGTGGGAATCGAACCCCGCAATTCCCGGATTCAAAACGCTCATGTTTACCTCTCAGTTACCGAGGAGATACAGGTAAAATAATAGGTGTTTTATTACTATTTTTTATGACATCAAATGTCAAGACATTTAATATCAAGATTAACGAGTTTTTCTGCGAGGGTAAGTTGACTGTCTTGTCGATATTATATTTCGAGTTGACTCTCAGCTATTTTACTTTAATGGTTCTAGTATACATTTTTCTTATCCAAATATATCGTGAAGTGTACTTTAAAAGTGAGAGAAGGTACTTAAGCCACGTGTATATTACATTGTATGTGTATAAAAATAGCTCAAGCCTTATTAGCTAAGTACTAGTATTACAGTCTTTAATTACTTACAAATAATGATTCACTGTGGAACATTAAAAATGCTAAGTAAACACGTGAGGTAGCTGAAATTTATTCACAAACTCTGCTAGTAAAATACGGTCCACCTTGTAAGTATTTTAAATCGGATAGTGAGATGCTATTTTGACAGATTTTGACCTTACATTGAATAATACAACATGGACATGGTTTTTAATGTGCGTTATTTTATCAAAAACCATATCAGAAAACATTTTTTTTTATTAGACACGTAAATAAAAGATATTTAGTATGAAGCATATAAGATATCGACTGAGAAGATTTATTCTGACTTCTTTCATGAAAATGGTTTTTATTAAATTGCTCTATACATTTAGCACCGATTTCCTGTATCTAAGTACATATTAAAAATATTAATTGAGAACTTGAGGCTACCTCGAGGCTAGATCGCTAATTCACTCTGCCACGAAGGTAACGAGTTGTCTAACTATTGCATTGTCAATATTTTGACGAAAATATTATTGATTAATAGTAGGTAGATAAAATTTCCAGTCCAAAAGTGGAAAATACTATAGATAATATAAGCTGTGAAAATGACTCCTACATAAATAGAATAAGTATGTGGGAATAGAGCCCGAAGCCTCCGGCTTCGAAGTGCACACGATAACCTCTCAGCCACCCGTGTAGTATATTATGTACATTACTAGCTTTATTGCCCAGATTTACTTTGGATAGATTCAAACTCATGCTTTATTTATATTTTTTCGTTTAGTTATTACAGATTCATTACAATACTTGGCTGCACAAAATCTTTTTAGTCTCTTGATGATCATTGGTGAAAATGTTAAAAATTAAAAGTAAAACGATTGATCTATAAATTGCAACTAGATTGAATTGTGAAAATTTGACTTTGCTGCTGTTTAACGTTCGAGACAAGTTCCAGTGACAGACACACCATATATTATGTATACGAATTATAAAAAAAGTAGAAAAACATGTGTTGGTATTTCAATATTAGTAGAATGATGAAGAAGAAAAATACAATACTGCAGTTTTACGGATTGCAATAATGTGTAACATAGTTGGTTTTTGTTGAAGCATACGATTATTGACAGTTTTTAATTAAGGAGATGCTGTTTTAATTAGTATTTTCGACTGATGGTGCTTGATGGAAATTGGTTTTAAACTCTAAATTATTTAAAGCTGGTAAACTTCCATATGTGAGATCACTGTTAGCGACCCGGGTTTCACCTTTCGGCATCTTTAGGCTACATTATATGTGGGCAGTGAGCGAGCATATAATATACTACCATATAGATAGCATATAGATGCTGTTTTGTATAGGAATAGTGTACAATTTGTTGTATTATATTAAATTAATGTGTACGTTTGTGTGTATTGATTTTCCATTTTAGTTAAACAAATCATCGTGTTATTTCGTAGCTACTTACAGCTACACATACCCATGTTAATTTGCAAGAAAAATGTAGAATGTTTTTATTATTTTTCATATTCCTATTTTATATGTGACAATTTTCCTCGAAGCGTTTACCCCAGGAACACAGAATGAACGATAATGTTGCCAACAGTGTGGACCGCGATGTCGTAATAAAACTGTGGCATTTTTTATTTTTATTCACGCACTTATCGCTGATCGTAAAGAAATGGCGGACATGACAGTCAACGGCTGCGGGACACGCCATATTGTAAAAATAAAATGAAAAAAAAAACACAATAGGCATGTGCCAGAATAATATGTTACATTTGTGAATATGAAAGACACGTCAGTAGTATTAGGAGAAATTGAAACATTTATTCTCTTAAAAACACTACAATTCTTACAGTTTTTCTACGATGTTAGACCAAATATTATGTCAAGTGTGTGTGTGTTTTTTTTAAATGATAACCGACAAATTGTGGAGCTTAGATTAATCAAGAATTCTTGACAGATAATTTTTTTAGTGGGTTAATTGACAGTCAATCTCTCATTCCTTACGAATCTGCAGGATTTGAAGCCGCAATCTTCGGTGCCGAAGCACACGCACTGTCTACAGAGTAATTCAGGTTTTATTTGTCGTCTTAGTGATATCTTAACGTGTTCAAAGTAGCTGAGAGGTTAGCGTCCACGTTTTGGATACGGGGAATGCGGGCTCGATTCCAACATCTGCAGGATTTTTAAATAACTAAATTTTAGGATTGATGTATCAATTCCATGAAAACCAATTGCCGTGGACAATAATCTGTCAAAATGTGTCTTCACATTGCGAAGATCCATATAACCTACGTTTGAAGGTACATGGTGGAAGAAAATGATTTTTTTTTTGTTTAAATTAAAAATTTGCTTATTTTTCTTTTGCTACGTCTTAATGTCTTAATTTTGTTTCTTTTTAGAAACAAATATTCAAAGAACGATCAGAAAGATTGTAATTAATTAACTCTCTGAATTTTAAAGAGCGGTTTATCGTTTTACGTGAAGTGCTAGCTGTGATCGCATTTTTTGAGTCTAATTATTTTTTGTTAATGTTATAGCGCACACTGAATAAAAAATGTATTATGATTAAAACAAAACAGTGATTTTTAATAACAAATAATTATAAAAAATACCAATTATCGTCAGATTTGTAGGCTTTTGAATAAAATCATAGTAGTAAGTGTTAATATTTAATTTAAATAGTTGTTATAAGTGTTCAATCCTTTAGTTTTGGTTTTTTAGCTTTCTGCCTTTGGTGTTTGCATACGATCTGGGTATTTATTTTTTGTCAGGTATCCGAAAGGTGAGCCACAAAGGAGCTTGTGCGTCATACGATAACCCTTAAAACGATGTTCAGAAATCCAATTTAGTATCACGGTTATCGATGCCACCCTGCTCATGAGAGTCATAATGCACACGAATGGTAAGTGCCCGTGAGTGAAACTCCAATATCCATACCAGTGATTCAAAACCTTTCCAAATTATACCATCATACATACATAGCGTTTAAAGCAAAAACGCCACAGTCCACCAAAGAAGTATCGCGGAAAATCAAACAAATTACATTATGGAATTCTAATTACTTATTCTAATAGTTTTCTATGAGTATGCGAGTTTAAATAAACTATTTTTTATAAAAAAAATTAGAAAACAATCTATCTAATTCTTTTGAAAGACCGTCCAATTTTTTTTTCTTAATTCTCTTTGCACGTTTATTTGTTATTACTTTTTATTAAATTTCCTTTTTTTATTAATATTTCTATGTTAGTTCATCAATAAATTGACACTTTAAATTTGTGATGTTAAATATATGAATAAACTGTTTCTTTCGCAGGAATTGGTTATCAATTCATTGAACAGTTTAACTCATTAGATATCCATACATAAATCTAGTATAAAAAAAGAAAATAGTAGCTATGGTCTAATTCTACAGCGTTTTCCATCAAAGCTCGATCAAAGCGGATGTCTTCATTTTAGCCATAAAATAAATAGAAAATATTTTGCTCGTGTTGAATGAGTGGCTGCTGTTTCTATATGACCTTAAAATGGGCAGTCAAAAAATGAAAGGTTTTGGTCAAACACAAATGGGTCAAATATACCTAGGATACGTATAATTAAAGGTGGGTATACGAATAGAATGAATGAAATCAAATTAAGCAAAACTTAACAGTTCTTTTCACCACGTCCGCTCCAAAAAGGTAGCATATGAACATGCAAAGTGTGAATATGTCCGTTTGAAAGTGAAGTACATGGATCTCTGTTATATGAAGACATGTCTTGACAGATAATGTTATCAAAAGAATTCGTTACCAGACAATTCCTCCACCCAATAGACATCCACTAATCCTTTTTTTTTTTTTTGAAAAATCAGTAGATGTGGAAATCAAACCCGAATTTTTCGCATGCTAGACGCACACGTTAACGTCTACGCTATCAGGAATATAGTAGATTGATACGTTAAAAGAATGTGTCGCAAACCGATACTCAGCTAGCAAGATGGTGACGACGTTTATCAACATTTAATGACTTATTAAAAATGAATCGATGATTTGATATTTAATAACCAATTTTATAGTTGAGCATCACTCACCCTCGAGTATCGTTATATACCGATAAGTACGGATAGCCTGATACGGATATGTGTGCACCGCTCTAGGTGGTACAGATTCCGCCCATAATATTCCATTTAATCCGGACAGCCTGCAATCGAAATTTATATCTCCAACCGCCAGCCAGGTTAGATTAATCCCAATACTAAAATAACGAATACATTTCGTAGATAGTATTTTTGGTAATAAAAACATACAGTATCGATTTGTACCTGATTGAAAACGTGTGTTACAGCCTTATATAAATTTCATATGTACGTCAAACGAGTGATATATAGATATTAATCAAAATATCTAAGGATTATGTAGTCCAAATTAAAGCTAGTATAGAAAACTTTTTACTATCTTCTTGTGCCGGATTTTGTTGATTTGAGAGATCATCTGGTTGTCCTGGAGATCTATTACTTAGCAGTATAATCGACTTTATTCGACAGTAATATTATTATTAATTGCAAAGAGTTATTATCAATTGCAAAAGTCTCGAGTTGCTATGTAGTTGAGTTAAGTGAAATCAAACGACGAGAAGAAAAAAAAAATGTGAGGTATATTTTCAAAAAAAACATTATTCAACTATGGCCAAATTTTAAGTTGCACATAACACGCATTTCTTCGTATAAAGCAACCATATATCATAGTATGTTTTTTAATGTTTATTTTTGTTTTCAAAGTTTTTAAAATATTTTTTTTATTGGTTTACATACTAAATGGTTCTTCTATACAAATATGTTTATTTTAAATATTCTCCTTCAAATTATGTCGTCGCTGAATGAGTTCACTTCGGAAATATCCCTTAATTGTAAAAAACAATTTTCAATAAGGTGTTCATCACTGTTTTTTATTTTTACAACAATATTTAAAACTTGGTAAATTTACAATATTTTTGAGAATGAACGTAAAACGTATTACACGAGTATTTCTCCAGAAACTTGGAAATGTTATAACAATTCAAAATAAAAATAAAGTCCACCGTTCTTATTATTTTAGTAAGCGTAATGTTGCTATGACAACAAATAAATATTAGACGCAGAAAGTTATAAATATTTTTTATTGACGGAGAAATCCCCTGTTAAAACTGGCTTTAATATAAAAAATAAATATATTAATTTATCCCTATCGAATTTTGCTTTTATTATTAAAAAAAAACATTCACCTTTTTAATAATTATGAAATTTGTAAAAGTTATGAAATCTTATTTTTTTTTATCACAATGAATTGATTAACCCTGGTAAAATAGACAGTGGAGTGCATTGCAGTAGATAGGAAGGATACAATCCGCCCCCACACAATAAACAAATCGTGTGTATTCAATAAAACCAGCTAAAGACTATTTAATGCACTAAAGAAGGATTATCCAAGACCATAACGGATATTAATTTATGAGCATTGCAAGGCGATTTACGAAGCTTCACTGATGAAGTCATATAGATTCGGTATTGTTTAACCATTAAACATTATTTATTATACTAAATCTTTTTGATATAACGACCAGTTTAACTATCAATTAAGATATTTAGAAAATTAGTATTTACTTGACCCTACCCTATATTGAATAAAAATCAATAAATTGTATAAACACAGTAGAACCTTGGTATTCGAACGGTTGAGAATAAGTCCAACTTGGAATACGTCCTGTTTGTGGGTGAATTTTTTTATTAGGTTACGTTCGTTACAAAAAACAGGAAGTGTACAAAAAAATCTCAAGAAATTATTAATTTGTTCCCATGAAAAAATCCTATTTTTATTGGCGTATTATACATTACTGGGGTTGTATCCACATCTCTACAATCGTAAATGACAGAAATTTTTCAGCATCAACTTTACAAGACTTCAGTTGGTTTGCACTATATTGTGCGCGATTCCTATTCTGACTTAGCCACAAAGAAGAGAACTCACTCACCGTAAGCTTTTGCGAATTTTTTTAAACCTGGAAAATTATCATTCGTAGAAGCTAAGATGCAATAGCGACGTGTCCAACAAATAGGCGAATCGATTTAAGAAGTTCTTACCTTTCAATCGTATGCTGACATATTTAGAAAAAAACATGTTATAATTATAAGAAATCAGACAATATCATTTCGCACATTCAAGAGTGTGTTTTGATGATATTATTTATAAAGTCATCGATTATAGTAATTTATGTATACACATCTATCTATATTTAACTCACGAAACAGTTAGCAAGAGCTATTGTATACACTTAAAATAAACAACTGAAATAATACGTTAATAGTTAATATTTAAGTATGTAATATTATTTGATCTAACTAATATGTACAGTAGTTAGTGAGATAGAACTAATTTCAAAAGCGCGTTAGAATCCATCAAGAATACACTTCTGTAGCAATATTCAGTTTAGCGCGCTAACTTTATGCTATAAAGTGACACGACGGTGTGTTAAACCGTGCGTTATGGCAAGGCTCACGACAAATGGATGATAATGAATTATTTAGGCGAGAAGACCTCCGTCGCGACGCCTCCAGTAATTGAACTTTTATAAGACCGGCGTACATCTTTTTTAGTCTAAGAAAAAGCTTTGAATTCATTACACTGACGTGATTAAAAAAGATCCGTCAAATAAATTGCAATCGTAATAAAAAGATAATTACAATTACAAATGATGTAGAGCTGAAATTAGGAAAGAAAGTAAAATAAACTACGTTGTAAATGTTCTTTAATGGCACGTTTTCGTAGAAAATCTTTTATATAACGTTATAAATATTATATTTTTTTTCTACCACATGAACTAATCAATAATATAATTTGACGGCCAGCTGGACTGTTTAGCGTGCGCTTTTGAGTGTTAGCATTCCGAAACTGCAGGATTTTTGGATTTATAAAAATCACGGTTGGATGGTCTTGTGTTAGATGGCTGTCAACTTGTGAAAAAAATTGTCTAAATCTTAATAATGATCTATTGTGCAGATCTATATACTCCATTCTGTAGCAGTAATTTTCATAATGTTCACATCCATATCCTACACGTTTGGAAAACAAGAGTAAAGAGATGTAATCTAATTTATGGACAGTTAGTTTAATCCAAGTTTGTAGAATACAATTAAAAATAAAATTACGTAGAAAAAAGGTATGTAATATCAGTAAATCTGAATGGACTTTTTATTGGTATTTACATCACAATTTAATATCAATTGTGCTAAATTCACCACTCAAAGAATGAAATTTTTTTTTTCGATTTTAGGTTTTTGTTGCAAAGTATTTTACTAGATCGTCAACATAAAGCGCTTTAAGATGGTCTAGCCGTTTCGTATCTTTTGCATACTAACATATTATGACCGTATTCATCCACCAACTAACCATTTATTAAAGGAAATTACAGTTAAGTCATTTGTGGACTTGTATTGAATTAAGTTTACATTGATTATTTTGCGGTTCTTTTACATTATGACCAAAATGTATCTTTTCGTCACACGACGTGGTATAGAGAGTTTCGATGTGTATACGATTATATGTGAGTGTAAAACATTAAAGAGCTTTTTCATTTATATTTGAAATCAGGATGAGTTCGCATAAAAATCAAAATATGTGGAAAATTTTATGGCTGATAATCTGGAAAATACTGTCTATAGATAAAATTTTATATTTTAAAGTGGTCCTCAACATATCCTATCAAAGACCAGTTTGGTGGAGTGCCAGCAATATGACTAATAGAATACTTTTTTTATAAATTGTGTTTGAATAAAATTTATGCATACACCGAACTCTTTTTTTACACGGTTTTAAAATAACGTTGTGCTACACCACAAAAGTTGTTTAGATTTTTTTGAGTTTTCTTTAAAATCATTGAATAATTGTGTTACAAAACTGTTATAACGTAAAAAATTTAGTAACAAATTAATCAGGCAATGATTTTATTTCATTAAATTTTATTTACAACAGCTATAACCATTGTAAAACAAATATCTACAAAATAAATGCTCTAACGTAAAACAAGCTAAATATAAAAATAAAATAACGACATTTTTGCGGATTGTTCATTAAATAAAGAATTTGAATATTAATAGAATTCATTTAGTGGAACCTTATTTAATAACTATTGAATATTTATATAGTATTTAATTCTATTTTGTCGGGTAAAAACGATGTCAAAAGCTATTTTGACTACCATTTTATTTAAAACTGTATATACTGAACAAAGTCTTGATAATGTTGAAACAATACAAATAGCTCTCGATAAAGATATGGTATTTAACGCGATGAATCATAGATTAATGATACTATTTAATCGTTTAGTATGATTTTACTAGAACGAACGAATTATGTTGACGTTTCATATTGTAGATATCATACTATGAATCAGTAGTTTCTATATAATGCTTATGGTGTGCCAAATTTTAATCGAACAGTTCAGATATTATATTTGATATAATACTATATATGAAATCATAAAGAAGATGAAATATTGCAGAAGTGGCGTAGTTTGAGAATCCTTTTATAAAGATAAGCCGCAGGCCAAGTTGTCAAGTGGAAATGAAAACTTTAATAAAGCGATATTGCATGGGCGTTAGAAGTCACGTACCGTTAAATGTTAAATGCAAGCGGTTTTATATACGTACACAAACATACGTACGTGCAATGTTACAAGATGATCTCAGAGTAGCCGAAGAAAATATGATATGCAATAAGGTGCTTGTAAATATCCAACATATTTCGTGTATATTTTGAATATGGTACGTTTAAAGGTGTTGGGCATAAATTTATTATTATATTATCTTTGAAGCCTAATTAAAATGATCGGAAATTTCAATCGTTAATATAAATGTTTAATTGAAGAAAATCGGATACTCTGGATAAAACTCGTAATATTGAAATCAGAAACATTAAACTACAATATAACGCGTCTTCTACAGACTGGTAGAATTATTAAAGAACTGAAGGAAGATTGTCAAGGATCATTTGTATTTTTTTACCATGTCCACGTCGAAAGTAGATAATTTAAATCTACGTAGTGTGAAGATGTCCGCTGTGAAAATGGAGTAATGGATCTTCGCAATGTAAAGACATGTACTGACAATACTTGATAAAATTTGTTGTCGGACAATTACTCAATCCCATGGGCATCCAGTTTTGCGTTTTTAGATTTTTGAAAATCCAGCAGATGTAGGAATGTGGGATGTAGATCAACCTCGGATTGGATGTATGGATGTTATGAAAAAGATTGTTCATGTCAAATATTTGTAAAAGGAGATGCAAAGCAGATTGTATACGAGGGATTTGCTTTTGGAAGCCAATCCTTACTCCAAGCTGTAGAATAGAGCATAGAGATGATGTCATTATTAAAAAGTTGCCTTAAACCGTTAACGTTATGCATATTTTAAAGAATGTATTGTCCTCTTTAACACATTGAATAAATATAAAAAAGCCTGAAAAATCCATTAAAATATTTTTGACAAAATATCTTGAATAAATGTAATAAAACGGTTATCTTATGCTGATGCCAACAGTGATTTATATTTCTTCGTAAAATATCCTATAATGTTATAATGGCTTCTTTCTATGATGGCCCGCTTTACGTACGTAATAAAAATACGTATCATAAGTATTCATGGAGGTATCATTTGAATATTAACTTTGTTGTTTATTTAACCTACATGCAAGAGACCAAAAACATTTTCTAAGCCAATACAGAAGGCTTTGTATTTAATAATTCAATTTATTGTAATATCACATTCGAATATTGAACATTACTCTATACATTTTTAATGAAATATGTTATATTGATTGGATGAAAAGCAAACTATAAAGCTGACATTTGTTGATCGCAGTGTATGTTGTGACGTTTCATATTATCTGTCGTTGAGTTATTACGATTTTGTCAAAAAATAAACGGCTATGTATTTTATTTGCCATGTTTCTGTCGAAATAGTATGCTTATTATAAATGTTTGATTAGAGTAATTAGCAGTTAAACGATTACTCAAGACAGATTATTTTTGAATAATATAAAATAAATGAAAAGTTAACAGCGAAAACAGGAGAGACAACTTCCTGTGACAAATATTTTTGATACACTAAGGCATTGTATTCAGCCGCAATAAGTGCTGCGTTTCTTCCGCTTTGAAATGTAATGATTTATTAAAGAGCGATTGATGCTGCCTAATACACATATACCAAAGTGATCCAATACACACGCGCATGACGGTTCTATATTTAATTAATAAGTAATTGATCAATACCATGATGGCTCCCAACGTCGAGCATACGGATCTACACAGTGTGAAGGTATCCACTCCGAAAGAGAAGGATGTGAGTATTAAGACCGCCGCAATGTGAAGATGTCTTGACAGTTTATTTTTCATGAGAATTGTTTGTCAGACAATTCCTCAACTCAATGGGCATCCAGTCCTGCATTTGTGGATCGCTAGGCGCGCACGCTACCAACTACGCTACCGGAGATACAGATTTAACACAAAATATTTTTTGTTGATATTGATCAGTGTTTTTATTTCGTAATGACTACTCAAGTCAGTCCAACCTGCTGTTAGACCCATCGGGCCATTCGACTGGTTGCTTACAAGGGCGAATTTCATTGCTTTCAGAAAGTTTGCGGTGTCATATGGCGAGCATAATGATCTCTTCACATAAATTGCTTGACCAAAGTCTCCATTTATTCAATTAGCTTTTTGTTTTTATCATTGTATTTCTTTTAACTTCGGCACACCTTAGTGCGTGGCAACCTAAGTCTTGGGTAACTTATATTTACTCCCGCGACATTCCCGTCGAAAAAAGGAGATCGCTTCTGGATACGCCTGATTAAAACCAGGTGTAAGGACGGGGCGGGTGGATGGTAGGCACATTAGGTTAACGTTGAAATTATGAGGTTTTTTTATGAAGAATACTGTAAAGTGTGAATACTATTCACTCACTATCTATCACCAGGTAAGAGGTGTTAATATATGCAACAGCAAAAATACTGTTCAGTAGATGTATTTTTCGTACCAAATCTTGACCGTTGTAATTGTTGATAACTAATGACGCCCTTAAATGTTTGGTTTAGTATGGTAATTTTATTAATGAACACTTAAATTTCACGACGAAAATGATTTATGATGAGAATTCCTTTTAAAATACCTCATTTTACTGTTTGCCTCGCGAGATTCGAATGGATTTCGTTAATCGTTTAAAAATCCATAAAAACGGCAATCGTATAATCGGAAAAATACTTAAGCTTCTTTTTGTATAATGCAAGGTGAGCTTTAGATTTTATTGGCTACTAAATGAGCATGGCTGTATAATTTAGATATACAATGTATTCACTAAAAATCAATTGGATACATGTCAATGTAGATTAAAAACAAATGCTGAAAAATGTAAAAATTATGCGGGTATGAAAGCTTTTTTCATTCGTTAAAAAGCTCGTTTATGCTAAAAAGCTTTTTAAAAGGTGAATTCTATTACATTGAATTACTTAACGGACACGCTAAATTGATATACGAACGTTTTAAATGAAATTTAATACAATGTAACCCGATTTGTCTAAATTATTGTATAATAAAAGTAAACGATGATTGTCTTGGTTTAAAAGTAAAATATATCAATTTTAATCCTTTTAGGATTCAATAAATACAATTTTGCTACCTTAAAGTTAAATAAAGCAGCCTACTTTTCCTGTATATTTAAAAAAAATACATTAAATTTTTGGTAAATACTTATTTATAAACGTATATTTACATTATTATTCTATTAAATAACTATTTGAATGTGTAATAAATTAACACCGTTTCGACATCAAGTTATAATTCTGAATGTCAATCAATATTATCGGTGTCTATTTCATCTTTTTGTTTTTTGGTTCTGAGCGTCAGTTACTTTTTTCAATAGCTATTTCGGTTGTGGTAACGTTGTCAAAATTAGTTTTTGATTGTCAAGAAAATATTCTTAAAATCTAAATAGCTATCCACATAACAAACTATAATATATAGTCTAGGTAATGATGTCACAATTGAAGTATTTATCTATTAAAATAAACACATATATTTCACTACGAATGTTTAATAAGTGTAGCTTAATGTATTTTAATGTTATCGCTCTCTCTACTGACGAGTTCGATTTTTTATTCGTCGGAGTATATAATTAATTATTTTCAGCTTGAAGAACCAAAAACACGTTATTGAATAATTAATGATTTATGATTTTGTATTTATTTAATTAGTTGTATGTGTCGAGTGATCAGAGTGGCAATTAATTCGAGCAGGTAAATGCGCGCGAAATATTTGAATATCGAACGCTTGGTTTCCCGCCGAAATGCAATGTCGGACATGCGCACTGAGAACTAGTCTGGGATGTAAACGGACGTGGCTCGGCTGGACCACATTCCTAGAGCGGTCGTGTATGGTAAGACGGAGAGACGACAAATGCCTAAGAGATTGGTAGCATTTAGACGACATGGTACACACGACCAAAGTAAATGTCCGAAGAAGGCCGTGTGATTAGTATGAATTCGCGGAAACAGGATTCACCGACAAAATTAACGGTATTAATCGATTATGATATTGTAAATTAAAAGTCAAAAGAGTCGACAAAATATTGTCATGAACTCGTAGAAAAAAAAAATTATGCACGAGTCTGTATCCAAAAACGTTATTTAATATTTCAGAAATCAAATGACGGTAAATATGTTGACTAATTTTGTACATGATGTATAGATAATGTGGTCAGACATGATTAATCTAGTAGTATGATGAGTAAGTTATGGCGCCAGGTGTGACTAATAGAGTTGCAAAGTCAAGAAGACGAAGACTTAATATTTTGTGAATACTGACCATTTTGCATACGTGTATTATTAAAAGTGGTCAGCTAAACAATGCCAATTTTTTTAGGAACACTATAAATTCGATATAAATTAAAGAAATTCAGTTTCCAAGAGCTGAATAATTGAATTTAAATGAAAAAAATTTTGATTCAAGACTATTTATATTATTTTTGAAAAGTAAACGATTGATTTTTTCGTTTTCAATATTTTATTTGTAAGTTGTTTAGAGTTTGAAAAACTGTTGATGATGCTTGTCAATGTATTCATTATTAAAATGTAAAGCATATTTGAATAAATGAACGTTTATGTAACACCATATGGTGAACAAGTGAAATATATGTATATTTAACCATGTTCGCTCCAAAATTTGAGCTTATAGATCTACAATGTGTAAAGATATCGCCTTCAGAAATGGACTATATCTGCCGTAAGGTTATCAACCAATTGTTTAAGGAATTGAGTATCCAGTCATGGATCTTTTTAAAAACTCGACAGATGTGGGAATCGAACCCACAATATCCAGCTCGCGCACACTTATTTCTATGTCAGCAACGAGACAAGTAAATACATGGCATATTATTTTTTCATTATGAGTCAGATGTTTGTAACGAGAAATTGTGATGATAAACAGTTGTATTTTTAAAACTGAAAAAAAAATATTGTTTCCGGTCAAGTGCCAAGAAAAAAGTAACCAATTCACTGATACGTAAGAAACTTGCTTGAAATCAATGCTGTATAAGCCCCTTAATATAGTATTAACAACAAAATGTTTAATTCAAGACCTGGTAAAATGTCGCTCAAAATCGCTTTATACACAGCAAGTCTTAACTTTACTCACATGAAGTTGGCGACAATTCCACTAAAGGCTTCTGTCACACGACGTTCAAGTTTTTTGTGCTCAAAATTCAAAACAAACTTTAGACACATACTGGTTATTGAATGTGAATTGGTGTTGATGGCTTCGTGTGAACGGCTGCCCGGATTCTGACAAATATATTATAATATACTTCTAATATAAATTATAGTTTGTATCATATAGGCCTGAAGAAAAGTCGTGTGTAATTTATATTAAATCACATTTAATAAATACGCCATAGTTTACTAGTTACTGTTTATTAGTTACCGGCTGGCAAATTTACTCGATATTAATAAAATCGGTTAGTGCAAATACACCTGTATAATTAAGTTTTAAAGGACTACGCTGCTTTACAAGCAATAACATTTTTGAATGGGCCTAGTGTAATGGAGGTTTGAAATCACAGTGATGTAAAATTTTCCATACGCATCTGTTCGGCGTGTCCGTAATGCGGATATGAAATAGAAGTAAATATGAAAAGTTACTATTTTCAGAACCGGAAAAACCTGGTTACTTTTGTCTATAATGTAACAGTTTTTAAATACTTCTCTTTGTGTTTTATAGACGTGAAACTACGATATATATTATACTTGATACATCAAAAAAAGGATGAAATAATATACTGCTTTTAGTAAACATATTAGTATTGTATTATATTTCAGTACAAAGAAAACTAACATAGAAAAAAGGATAATACAATTAATTTATTACTTCTTCGAAATCTCAAACGGAAAGCCGGTTTATTTCTTATTATGTCAACTGGAAAAAATTTTATAGTAAAATATTATCTTTGGTAAATATTACGATGTATCGAAAATTTATTTTAAATTAGTAGAGAATATTTTTATTCCTATATTAATAATAAAGGAAGCCGATAGATACATAGATTATTTTTCGTGTTCTAAGTTCATTTTTACATGTTTATGTAAATGTTTACAAAACACCTACTGTAAAAAGCTTAATACTATCCACTGAAAAATACAGACAATAATAATTAAATTTTTATTTACTTAATCTACCGACGATATTAACGATAAATTTGTTCAATGCACAATTTTAACGACATCGGTTTGAAGTGTACATTTTAAGTCGACGGGTTTTTGATTTATTTGATTTGAAACAGAATTCTAGAAATAAATAATAAGTCAGCTAAAAGACCTATTGCACGACACAATTTCAAGGCACCCTTACTCTTACTTAGTGCTGTGTAATAAGCCTTAGGCACTTAAATCACATACAAGAGACCACGCCCACTCTGTAGTAAGAGCACTTAATATTGTGTAGTGTAATAGGCCTTTAAGACCTCATAACCTTTTACCAATAAAACATAATGTTCTGTATTTGGTGGGATTCTCAAGGTTACAGTTCATTAGGAGCTTTTAGAAACAGGGTGAACCTGCGACTGCAATTAAGTATTGTGAACATTTCGACACAAATTGAATGATTTATGATTGCAATAAAAAGAAATACACCGAACGTAGCTCGTAGTGGTAGCATCATATTCTAAAAGTTGTTTAAACAATAGAATAAAGTTAAATAAATGAAATAAAATTATAGTAAAAAAAAATAACTTTAAGAAACCATTTTAGTTATTGTCACTGACACATAATATGGGTACACCTGATATATAAAATATATGAAACACAATGGATATGAAAGGGTTAGTTTAAAAATACAGAATGTTTCTTATCAAGAATAGTTTTAAAAAACAGTATTTTCGTAAAAAAAATTATATTGAAAAACATAGTGGTCTAAGGGTTAATTTAAAAAATGCGATAAATATGTGTAAAACAACAGGTTTTTCTGTGGTTTGTTGTTATCCAACAACGTATATAAACAATCAAATGTATAGTAAACAAGTGGTTGAAGGATTTCACAGTGCCCGATTTGGCAGCGGGACCGGAGGAGAAGCAGCGGGCGGGAACCGGAAGACGGAAGTCTCGGGCTCTTCCTCCTTTTGTCTATTCTTATTTTCGCAACCCCCACCCCAAGTCATGCGCTCCTGAGACCGGTGAAGTGATTTTCTAAGATGCTGACTCAAAGTCCTTACGCTTAAGATCTTTTAGTATCATTTGGCAGATGCGGATTTAGGAAATATATGACCACTGCTGTTGTGAGATAAGCCTCCACCGAATGGTAACATAAACAATAGCATATTTTTAATGAAAGTTATTTGATATATTTTCATTGAGATGGCTAATATTGGTGAATTAAATAATTAATAAAGTTTTTTGCCTAGTATTTTAAACGTTATATTTATATATATAATTGTCTCCCCGGTAGCGCAGTTGGTAGCGGACGCGCCTAGCGATCCAGGGAATGCGGGTTCAAATCCCCATCTGTCGGATTTTAAAAAATCCGAAAGATGCAGGACTGGGTGCTCATAGGGTTGAGTAATTGTTCGACGAACAATTCTCGTGAAAAATAATCTGTCAAGACGTCTCCAAACGGCGGAGATCCATAAACTCCTCTTTCGGAGTGGATATCTTCACACTGTGTAGTGCTGGGAAGCGAATATGGTGTAAAATATGTATATATATGTTGACCCATGTTAAGTGTGGCATCGTAATTGGTGTTTATACTATATTTTTTATTTTTTACGCGTATATTTACTGTTTCGATAGTATTTTCATATGCACTTTCATATAAAATAACAAAAAACAAACGGAGAATAGCTTTATCTATATATAATATAATATATTATAGAATTAGAGGACGCAGTACAGATCCAAGAAAATTAGTTAAAGTACATAAAAGTGTATAACGTTTTTAAATCTATATCCATATCTAGATCCAGCGTATAAATAACTATGATAGTAAGCCAATTTCTCATCTTATTCTTATTATCTGGTATTTGGCAATGAATCGTGCTAAACTTTTAAAGCCATCCTGTATGCTCTTTGTTTGTAGTTATAAGACGAAAGTATACAATATTACAGTTAAATTATAAACTAAATGTGGTTTTATATAGTTATTGCAAGTTTATTGAATTATTAACAAACACGTATTTCCGTTAATTTTTCTACTACAACCATCTTTCGAATTACAGATAATAGTGATGGATTTATCTTCTAACTATTATTCAGTTACTTAGCAATGATTTAAACAAGTATTTATTTTAAAGTATTATAACTATAATATAATAAAAATACTAATAATAATTGCATGCTATTGTATTCATAACTTTTAAAATCAATTTCGAATAGTAATGAAATACGACATACGTTGAATACTGCTTATATGATTATTTAGTATTATTAATTGTGTTTTAAAACATCGATTAAAGTAAGAGGCAATACAATATCTATATTAAACTCTGTTAAGAAGATGGAACGGGATTTCCCGAACAGCAGGGCGTCGCGACGTTTCGGCAAGTGGAAAGCGACGCGTGTTTTGTTATGCGTCAGAAACAGCTTTTTATTTAAGTTCACACAGAATCTGTAAATGCCTCTCAAAATAAAGAAAACACTAAATACATATATGTAAAGAAAATGAGGATCAAACTAGAATTTAAATTTAAAAAAAAAACACTTGCAATATCTTGTAACTTGTAACACGCTATTTTGATCGCTTGATTTTGGTGGTCCATAGTAATATACGATCAAAGTGTTTTCCATAATTAATGTATATTTAAAAAACAAACAGTAATAGAAATATAAATTGTATAAGTAATATTTACGACAAGAGAATGTCACATACAATATTTATATACATCGATTTCTTTAATATCTAAAATAAATTTTAAGTGATAAATTATAAGAAAGAAACAATTTGGAGATGAAAAATAAAATAGAATAAGAGACTATAAAAAAACAGGCCACTTAGTATCGCTTTCAAATTAATATAACGTTTCATCGTAATGTTTTTGATATATACTCGTATAAAAATGATGACAATAATATTAAGTTTGACAAACCCAATTTCTTGATGGTCACATTTTCAATTGCTACTGTCAGTGAAAGGTGAACCAGCATACCTCACAGCGTAAATTGGTGCTCAGAGCAATATACATAACTGTTCTCTCGCTCACTCCTACAGACTAACTTGTAAGCCCAAAGAACAAATAAGACCATTTTTGATACATATTATATATGTACGTTTGTAGAAATGTATTGAACGTTGTTTGAGACTGATATGTTTTTTGCCTTGCTTAGAATTTAATTTTCATGGTAATTTTAAATACAGAATGTAATAGTTGTGAGAATTTATTTTATTTAATGAAAGTCTTTTTATTTATTTAATAAGATTAAAATATCAATAAAGAATACAACGCAAAAATAAAAAAAATATGAATATGGGGCGCTGACTATATTCATTTTAGATAAATAGCTACACTAATATACAATTAATGGTGTATTTGTGAGGTTAGATGTGTATATTAGTAGATATTAAAACGGGTAGAAGAACAATTACCTCTAGACAAAAACCTTAATTGTTTAACCTTCTGTCAATAAATCCCAAGCCAATACATAACATTTAGTTTCAAAAACGTTTTGGATATTTATGACGTTATCACATAATCTAAAGTAATTAAATAGATGTGATGTTCTATAATTTACTTAAAACATAATTTTGTATAAAGACAGCTTAATTGTAATAGGATATATGTTTTTATTATAAAAGATAAAATGGATTATGGTAAACATAAAAAACAACTGAAGTTATTGATGCTGATTAGTAAATAAGTACTCCGGTGCCGGATGTTGCGAATTTCAATCCTGCAGCTATTTTAGGATTTGAATAAAACCAGGATATAGTACTGAATAGCCAATAGATCAAGCCATTGGCCTTTTTTAAATATCTGTAAAGCCTTTACATTGTGGATACCCAAGCGCTACGTATTTGGAGCGCCCATAATGAGCGTATTTATTTTGGTTAAAAAGATTTTCCCTGAAACTAAGCACCATAGTTTTATATGACGTCATATGATATATTATATTTTCAATATTTTTTTTATCTCAATCTGCAAAAAACAATATACCGGCGAAACTAAAATAATAGAAACTATTTCTGTCAAAAGGCAGATCTAAAGAGAACATGCAATTTATATTTTTGTATAAATTCGCCATTCTTTACAAAAATATGAGAAAAGTCAGGCGCACATCGGAGTCATATCATTCTCTTTTCAAATAATATATATTTTCTTTTGTTTTACACTCAGTACAAAGAACTCTATTCGCGAGATAATTTATAAAACGAGAGTTCTGACCCGACTAAATCATAATATGAGGGGTGTACTTCCAAAGTGAACTTATTCCATTATACCAAATTTCAAAGATGAAGACTTTGAATTAGTATTTTTTGTACAGAAAAATCATATAACATATAAAAAAGTAGACAAAATCATTTCCGAAAACATTGAAAACAAAAAAAAAACATGGAAAAAATGATATATGGTCGGTTCATATACAAATACTCGTTCAAAATATTCTCTTTTCAAATATCCACTTTGTAATTGCGCCCCTCATATAATGCTTAATACTAGGTTTAATACAGTGAATACTTAAGTATATGTTCAATTTAGAATAAGTTCAACTTGAAATGCGTCATTTTGGTAGCAAAAAAATGGTTAGTATACGTCTTTAATTATGAAGCAGTATTAAAACTATATTATGCAACCCTATCAATATACAATATATGCCAATGACAAGAAGATATTTTTTAAGGAAACTTTCCTTTATGTTTTATGAAGAAAATCCGCTTAGTGTATGTCTTGTTTGATGTAAGTCCAAAGATTTGGAACGGATTAAGGACGTATACTGAGGTTCCACTGTATTTTAAATTGACATTTATACAGCTTGATGATATTGTCACTCGAAACGCGGACAGCAGATTGCTGGTTTTAAAAAAGTTTTTAATTCAATATTAATTTTCATTTAGTAATGTTAGTCGATGAAAGTGATTAGGAAAAACACACTTAAAAACATTCTCAGTAGATTTAGTTGAAGATTTATGATTTATTTATATTCATGCGTATGGTATCTATTTTTTATGTTAGTCTACGTGACGTATAAATATTTTTTTGTAATTTATGGCTAACGTGGTGATAAAAACATTCGATATACTCATTTGAAGTCAAATTATGTTGAAATGAAAAAAAATAATAAACCATTTCGATTTGCTTTCTGCATTATATTATAAATATTATATAAGATAAATAAATACGTGAAATATATGCATGTAATTTATTCCTTGTGAATTTTAATACACACAAAATAAGAGATCATCTTTCTAAAATTATACTATACTATATTTGAAATAAGAAACATCAAAGCATGAAAGGTATCTTTATTCATTGAAAAAATCTGTATTGGACCCGTGCGTACATGGTTTTTGTGAAATAAAGATTGAAGGATGCGGCATTACCATAACTTATTTTGACTTAATTCAGATATGATTTATAATATAAAATGAGTTTTTGGTGTTGATATTTGGAGGAAAATAATATACTAAGAAATGAGCGGGTCCGTTTTAATCCGGCCATTTCGCAAAAAAAATATTCAGTACAATATCATTAATTGAATAAAATAAAAAAACAGCAGCAATAATGCGTTTGTGAAAGAGATTTTAGTATACATAGTCAGGTCAATTCGAAAAGTTAATAAGAACATTTATCACGAAAATACAAGTGCAAATGGGACCCTTATTACACGCCTCATCTTCTTTACGCCACAGTTTGCATATCGGGTGTGATACGTGGCGGATGGAGGGAAGGGAAAAAGCACGGTAGGCGGCAGTTCAGTAAACTTCACATGGTATTATTCGTTACTATGTAAAGCTTAGCCAATTTATTACAGGCCACGGTGGTTTTGCCGCTAAGCTGTCTCAGTTTGGC
>JAGVSQ010003365.1:0-21814 GCA_022683975.1 Rhyacophila evoluta | reverse complement strand
CACTTAAGTGCGTGGCAACCTAAGTCTTAGGTAATTTATATTTACTCCCGGGACAGTCCCGTCGAACAAAGTAGATCGCTTCTCGATATCAGAGCTCCGGGACGGGCTGGGTGGATGGAGGGCACACTTAATAACTACTGATAATTTGATTTCATTTGTATCCATTGAAACAATTTGTCTGCCTGATGTTAGTGTACGTGTCTCGCATCCGAGGAATGCAAGTTTGATTCCCACATTTACTGGAGTTTTAAGAATCTAATAATTCAAGACTGGACTCCCATTGTCCTTTGTCCATATTCCACTTTCCACTATTCATCATGTCCACTTTCGTAGCGAATATAGTAAATATTATTAGAGGAATAAATAATTTAATTTGTTGCCACATGAAGGGTTAATAAAACCATAAAACTTCCAGTGAATAAAACGAGATTTTTTCATACAATAAGAATCTCTTCATCAATTTATGAGATTTCTAATAATTAATAGCAAACATTAGAGACTTAAAATTAGTTGTCATAAAAAGGTTGACAAGACCTTTCACAGGGGACCAGGTACAAAAGGAGGCAATTCAAAATTTCGATATAAAAACGTAGGCAATATTTATTGTAAATGAAAATGGGATTTGAACTAACGTCTTGTAACTAATACCCTCTTACGGTTAAAACGTGCACTAATTTGGTTTTTATAGCGCTCTCTTAATTTGATTTGGCGGCATCGCAAGTGCCTGCTCCGCTGTGTTTGCAGTCAGCCAGGGTGGGCAATTAATTTCAGGGGATTATATTTTTTTCGCGAGGGTAGAGTCTCCTAAGTGTTGCCCGTTTCTTTGTTTTTTTCCCCGAGTTAAGCTCTGTTTAATTTGAGGGGGTGTTCTGGACGATTAAAGTTTTACGCATACCTACTGCGAAATTACTTTGATTTTTTCGGCCTGTCTTTAATACAAATTTTTAAGCTTCTTTTAACGTCGGAGATACAAGTAAGTAATTAAAAGTTTTCCCGGGCGATTAATTTCCAAAGTGGTATTACATTACAATACAGTTACTAAGCAGAACCCAGCGATTTTTTTAATCGATACAACATTGTCCTTTTTTGGCTACGTATTTTTTCCGAGCGTGACATCATAACAGTTTGTTGCAATATGTACAACCACCGTAAAAATCATTTCATTTTAAAATTCAAACAAATAAAATTAAACTTAAAACATACGTCGAAAAATACGCATGATAAATATTATATATATATAGCAATTTGAACCTCTCTATTGCGAATACCGAAACAACAACAATTATTATTATTTTTCGTCCCTTTAAAAATAAAACTCATTAAGTGCATTTTTGGCCAAAATTACTTTTTTGATAGATCCACTAATTTTTACAAGGCCTATCGTTTGCAAAAATCAGTTTGACGATAGCTATTTTATTAACGGAGAAAAAAACAGAAGAGTGTAATTTAAGAAACGGATTTTAAATCCCAAAAAATATCCTAAAACCTCAATATCTCAAAACTGTAAAAATGCAATTAATGAGATTTACCTTTAAAGGGGCGATATATAAAATACATTGACATTACTATAAAAATAAACATATCGTTCATGATAAAACAATACATTACACTCCAGACAACACTTATTTTACAGCCTATGATAAATACTATCTAATATTCATACATCAAATTTCATACTTACCATTTACTTTAATAACATTTTGTTATGATAAACTTATATGGAGCTTAATATACGGAATATGGTGAGTCAATTTTATTTCTTCTAAGAATTGTACTGCCTAACAATACTTCGTATACGTTTTATCATTAGCTTTATACGAGTCAAATCTTTATAACAAGTTTAATACTTGTGACAAAATTTCTTCAATAATTTATTATTGATTGGAATATCTATGCTAAATAAGCTAAACAAATAATATGTATTTGTAAAAAAAGGTTTTTTTCATTTTTTGCATTATAATAAATATACAATTCTAAAGTCTAAGAGACCAAGGCTTGTTGTTAGTTGATCTAATAAAAGCACATTGTATCCTTTTACACTTTTATTATATAATAGTATAGTTTTTCTAGTACACACTGTACGAGCCTGCCAGCTGGTTCATCTTTAGTGCCTATTAATAATCTGCACTATTCTGTAAACAAAATAAATGTCTCTTCAAACGGGGCATGTGTCAAGTTAACGATAGTTCATATCTCATTGAGGTCGCATTCTTCGGCGCAAAGCGCATCGTTTCGCACGACCCGAGGGCCGAAGGAGGAAGACCCCGGCTCTGGTTTGCGTTCCGTCGGGAACAATCGACCGATAAATCGCGTGCTCGGACGAAAACGACGCCCGGGCGCGATTTCCCACGACCGCCCACCGAATCAGTGCGCCCCTGATCACTTTTGAATTTTGCCTAATGGGATATCTTGATCTTGCCGAAGTCAGGAGGGCTTGCTAATGTATTCTTGCAAAATTAGTCGCTTCTTGTTTCCGTGTTTTAAATGTCGACACTATAAAAATAAACTGTTGTACGTGATGAAATAATACAAGTCTGTTTTGTTTCGTATATTTTCCGTATTTGATTTGATTTTTTTATTCCATCTCAATTGCTTTTTTTTTAACAAAAGTCTATGGCTTTTCTCTTTTTTTTCTTTCTTTCAACATTTTGCTTCTTCTTCTGTTAGTTTATATTTCCCAACAGTATCATCACTAAAACCTCATATTTATTTTCTATTTCATACGACGTAAATAATATTCTTAATTTATACAACCAACTACGACCACGTTCGTAACGACACAAGCTTTAAATCCAATCTATCATTACTGAATCATGTTTCATCATAATTCGTATATGAAAGATAGCTTTACAATTATATTGTATATACTATTAATCTCCCTTATTCGATCTGAAACTTTACAAGAAAATGAAACTACCGATTTGAAAGCTCGGACCATTGTTATTATTATATATCTCTAGTGTTGTTCCCATGGGCGCTTTTGCAATTATTGTTTGATTTCACGGTCATGTCTCCAGAAAAAGCTGCACGTCTTGCCGTCCGAGTCAGATCGCAGAAGCCACGACACTTCAACTCGGTTCTGAAAGCACAATAATCTCAGTGAAATTGGTCGAATTATTGTTATACGTACCAAACAATTTCTACAAATCCATCGATATAAGTTTCATGATAATCTTCAGTTGGTCTATTTTCAATTTCATATAAATTTAAAGCTCGTCACAGATTTATTTTTTTACAAAGAATACAAATAATTAATCTAAAAATTGCACACAAGTGTTGCTAGTAAACGAACACAACATGATTTATTTACTTCCAACACGACTCTTGAGAATTCAGTAACAATTCTTGTTAATTTTTCTTTCACTCGCGTTATACCAACTTAATTCCTATGAAAAATTCACAAAAGTAAGGTTTTTCTAAAGCATTTACATAACAGATATCTCTGCAATCATACGTACATGACTTAAGTGACCATGCACTGTTTAGTATTCGATATAAACGTCTATTTTAAAAAATCATAGAATAAATTCATAAGCTTTTGTCAGATGCCATACATCACAAACATAAAACAAAATATGCAGATTGCTTGCATTAAGCAAAGAGTAGCTTTTTATCAAATAAATTTGGTTCTATTTTCGTTGAATGAAAAGTGGATTATTATTGCGGTATTTCAGTCCTGATTTTTATTAAACTTTTGATATTCTCAATGATTTCAAATCAGAATAAATGTAGCTTATATAGTTGATCTTCCTTGTATTTATTTTCACACCAATATATAATACGATATGCTCTACATTTGTCCAAATAGTTATTCATAAAAAAATTTGAAGACGTAAATACTTAAATTCAATACAACTTTCTATAAATTTAATCAATAATCATTATATTTAATCATGATAATTATTAATAGTATTGAGGGCTTCGTAATAATAAAAAATGAGAAACTAATTCAATCGATATGTACGCCTTCAGTATAATAATACACGCTATAAGATATTGCAGAAACTTTCATTGGAGATAAGAATTGACTATGAAAGTCCCATAATCAAGAGTTCATTATAAATAAATGAAAACTCCGCTCTGAAGCCTGTGATCGACCATTGTACGAAAGTAATTCTGTAAGCAAGCGTATAGAGACGTGACGACTGAAAATTTAACACATTCTAGATGCCTCTACAAAAAAAATATCTCAATAATTCAATAATAATTTGGATTTTGTTTTTGATTTATGAACTATCATAATACATCGCTATAATTTAAAATATCGATAGTAAATTACGCTGATTTGTAAATACAATTAAATATACGTCCTGTTCTGATGAGCACTAGGTTAAAAAAAAAACCTATTTTACTATCCGAAATACTAAAAACGAAATAACAATGGCTGAATCTGTAAACCAATTAACTTCATCCATGGTCGAAACACCAATTTTTATGATATTTTACTAAATTACCCGCACACGCCAGCCAATTCCATATAGTAACATATACATTCACCAACGTGTTTTGATGTTCCTGAACATTTTACATTCATTGAGTTAGCTATTTTGCAGATTAAGACACCAATATGCAATTTAATGCAAATAAGACTCTGTACAATACATAAATATTATACATGCGTTTTTATTTTTCAATTAATTTATTAAACATTAACTGAGATATTAAAAAAACAAGCCGTCTCCAGTGGAATTCATTTTTACCCATACGACCTTTTGCCGTCTACGGCTTGATATAAGTGTTTTTTTAACAAAAAAATTCAAGATTGAATTCTTAATAGTTTGAAGAATTGGCTGATAACTAATTCAAGTAAAATTACATATAACTAGTTAGTAAACGATATAGTCTAGTTTTAACACCGTCTTGTTTCCGATATTTAATTTAAATTTATATAACATTCACACATAGCATATTTTAAAATGAAATTTATGTTGATTTAAAGTAACTGCAGTTATTTTGGAAAATAATGATTTGTATGAATGACATGTGAAAAATGAAAAAATCAAAACTTTTTTGGACCAAACTCTTTTTTTAATACACTTATAACTGAAAACAAATTTCTTTATTATGTCTTTTAATAAGCTGTGTGATGATATTATTTAATTTTATAATAATAAACATAAAATCGTTGTAAGTTATCTGGCCGAGAATGAGTCAATCAAAATGACGGAGGCTTCAGTAGTAGACAACCAACGGGTGCACCATCCAGCAGCCAGAAGGCGGCAGCTAAAAAGCACACAGTAAAGAAAATCGTCTCAATGATACGCATTGTTCTGTCATGAGATTCATAGACGTGACAATATTTCAACATTAAATGTGTTACTCGTGATATATTGTTATCAAAATAATCCTGCGACAATGTTTATGCGAACCAGTAGATAATACTTATTATGCCAATCTTAGAATAATATTTCCCTCTACATTGTAAATAAACTTTCAAATCTTAGTATTAAATAACCTAATACTTGCTAATTGAATGAACAAAACCAATTAGAAGTATTATCAATGAATTGATTCACAAACATATTTTTTTTGCTTTTGAAAATCTGCGGTTAGGGATAAAGTGCTTAAAAAAGCTCGATATCAATAGGGCTTGTTCAAATAGATATAATGCACACTCTAGTCCTAGTGCACGTCAATCTAGATTTTAGTAGGATGCCCCTAGTGCACTTCTATGCAGTTCGAAGAGCATCTCATGTTTTTAATGCCATAATACATGCTTTATAGCGAGTGTAAAAAAATAAAAACAACGTTTTATAATATAGTTTTTAATTATTATAATATACGTTCCCGAGATTCGCATTGATTTATTTCATATTATATTTCATTTGGTTACTCATTAGTCATTAGATATTATTCTTCAAATGTGTCTCTTTGCGATTGAGAATTATCTATTAAATGTCACATTTATGGTCGTTTATAGTGTTTTACTAATTAATATTTTGCTATCACAGTACAAATGACGATATTCACAGATGAGATGACAGACTTCTGACCCTCGATGTCAGAGGTCGGGGATATACCTCACCAAGACTGATAAGGTAGATAGATGGTAGCCACATTTAGTAGAGTTGAGCACCTGATAACAAATTCTCATTAAAAGCAATTTATTGATATAAGTTTTCACGTTATAGAAATCCACTTTCAGAGACGATACATATAAATATACAGTAAAAACCCTTTAACACGAAAATTTTTAATGTGAAAATCAATTAGTATAAATAATACTGTGGTCCTGACAAACCCATGTAATTTCAGATGTATTTGTTCTGTTAACATGAAAAGAAAAATCATTGAACATGAAAAGATTTTGTACCTCGAACAAACAAAATATATTGGTAGCCATCAGTCAGATCTCTTTTTTATTTACTAAACCTGCTAATTCTTCGAACACGAAACAAAACCCCCAATAAAAGTTTTTGCATTTGAACGAATAAAATTTACTTAGCCTTGGCAGCTCGTCGTCCAGAAATTTTTTTCCTCAGTTTCTTAATTTTGTGATTTTGTGAAAAAAAGCGATTTATTGTGAGAACAATATTTTCTATTGTATACTTATGTGTTAATAATTAAGTAATATTATATATTTGAAAATATACTACAAGTATTGATTTTAGCAGAAAATCGAATTCATTCAATTTTACGACAGAGAAATCATTGACGAGTTTTGTGCATCTATTTTTAACACGAAATTCGTTTAACGTGAAAAAATATTTCAGTCACTTCGGTTTTATATTAGGAATTTCCACTTTATTATAATAAAAAGAAGCATGGCATAAACAATTTATTCATGTGAATATTATTATCAACGAAAAGCTACGAGAAATGGCTTCTTAAATAAAAAATAAAATTAGCGAACCGGTTGATTTTGCTTAAGAACAACACTATTTACAATAGTTTCGTGGCGGCAGGCTGCAACTTGATGTATATTGCCAACGGTAATATCACGTTCAGTAATGAACGGGAATCAATTCGTTCAATTTAAGTGAAACACGGATATTATAAGCCAGAATGACAAATTGAATATTCTATAATCGCTTAAATTATCCGTCTAACAATGTGCAACTGTTATTTTGCATAGGTACTGCTTATTCAAAAATAATGTCTCTAAATTTTCGATTGGCTTTGAAAATAATAATGACACTAGTAATTTCAGCAAAATTTCCAGTCCAGTCTTCCTTATTTATTTAAATCTATTTCAATATAAACAAATATAAGTAATATCTGTGATCTATTACTAAGCACGTATACGTCAAATATACAAATTTCTCAGTTTAAACGATTATAAATCAACTATGAAAATTAAAAATACGTAATCATCAGTTTTTCCAAATAGCTTTTATGATTTTGATAATCGCAATGTACAGTATTGAATATACGTTTTACCAAAAGGATATAAGCTGTAAAAGCCGAATTAGTATCTAACTTTAGCTTTCAAGTTGAAAAATGGATGGCTTATGAAATTTGGAAATCAGAAAAAAGGACCACACACCACATCGTTGTTTTTTTTTTTTGAATAACTTATTAAATTGATATCTGATTGGGTAAATTTAATTCCAATTTCAGTCTTTATGCACTTTAATATGTTTCCCTTTTAATGTTTTGACTTGTCTAAAAAGCAGTTTAATTGGCTTTCACTAGAGTGACAATATATATATCTCGGTTAACGTACCCTACAAGAGTGTCAATGATACCTCCCAGGAAAGAATCTATTTCTCACGTTACGACACGGTATACACAGACATAACGGGTGTGAAAATATGGCGGATGGTGGAAGAGAAGCCAAACCATTTAACGTGTCAGGTAGCAATTTTATGATGAACCAGTAATGTTCTTTAAATATTGAGCAAGTAAACAGTCACACGGCGATGATAAATTTTAATAAATAAAATATCATGGATTGGTAATGAAAATATGACAATTTTTAGGCACCTATAGGATTCAGAACCGAAAATTTCAACTCACACTCGTAGATTTAACCACTGGTCAACAACAATTGAAAGAAATGTATGTTTAATGTTAGATGAATAAAATTATTGAAACGCAATAAGAGTACTACAATTGTACTACAAAACAAAGTGAATATTTACAGTTGTAATTTTAAATAAATTATTTAAAAATATAAATTTCTTCTAAACTTTTTCAACTATACGTAGTTTTTTAATATATCTTTTTTAAGCATGTCCAATTTACTGGCCAATTGCTCCTTTTTCTTCCAGGATATATCAGTATCCTACAGTAATATTTACTTGAAGGTTCCCATGTAAATTAGAAACCAGTTTTAAAGGTTTAAATAAGAGATAGAAAGATTTAAGATTTTATGAATAACTTCATCTATAAAGCAATCATTTGAATGATTACTCATTCGCATTTTAAATATGTACTCTCAATATAAAATGAGTCCTCGAATGTAACAGTTAAATAAAAATTCGCTTCCATACCGTAACAAATACACATCAAGAATATAAACGACTTATGACATAAATTGTTACAGTACCTAGTACATAGTATATCTCTTTCACTGAATAGAGAGGGTGGTATGCCATGGTAGTAATACAGGCAAGGATAATGGGAGATGGCATTATCCTCTTGTTTATGTCTGTAATACGATTCGAATATCTTGTCTGATCTCGATCGCTCTTAGGGTTGACTCTTTCTACCCCTCTGTTTATCGTTTAGTGCTCCAAACATCTGCAAGAACATTATACAGCGGCAGTCAAATGGGGGGAAACACCCTACTACTCAAACCAATGAGAGAGGTATTCTTTCAACCCTCTCGCTGTATTGACAATGTTTTGCTGGTCAATTTTAAAACTATATGATATCGAAAAAAATAATTTAACATCAGCGATTGTGTTATGAATTAAATGTTACATAATATTACTATAACTGAACATATATTATTAACATTAAGATCAGCATAACTGTATTATATTAGATACTATTAAATAGATGGAAAAAATACGTACAAGAATTCATTAATCCAATTTAAATAATTATCATATCAATTTTAAAACATGAAAGGAAGTCTTTTATAATGTTATGAGTATGTATATTTTTTACTGAATTTCATTGCGATGTGATAAACATTTAAACAGACTGTTTCTAGTACGAATGAAACTGTATTGCATTGTAATACTTTTTAACGGTCGGATCATTAGAATAGATCCTTCGTTTTGTAAAATATGTAGTATTGAATAACTAGATAGTTAAAGTTCGAGAATAAATTAATAACGTACAGTTAGACATATTTTATTAAATATTTTTTTTGTATATAAAGCAAATTAGTATAGTAATAGGTAGTTTTCAATTATGTTATGCTTTTGATGGAGATGAAGTGTATTCTATTAGCTATTTTGTATATACATATTTTAGTTGTTTTAATTATGATAGTATTATTAATAAGTATGACAACACTAATAACTATCAATAATAAATAATTTGAATTTTAATTTAGTTTTAAATAATGTAAATACGGTTCTGAAAAGTAGTTCTATAAAATATTGTAAATTTTTATAATTCAATCAATTTTGACGACGGTTGGTTGTCAAACATGTATTCAGACTCTTATGAAAAGTTTATTTAAATAAATATTTGACTGTTTTCTTATATGAAAATGGAATATGTAATGAGACATTTATATGTATATATAGCTTTATTTAAATTCTTAATAAGTTTATAGTCATAATATAAAGTATCAGTATCTTTGAGACAAAGACAAATACAATAGATTTGACGTTTGATATGTGACGGATTTACGATTTAGATTCACAATAGTGAATTTATGATGATGAAATTGAGTTTGAATTCAAATTCAAAAATACTGTCATTTTCCATATCACCCCCGAGGACATAAAACCTCGGAAGAATCATATTGTGCAGCGTATGGTGGAATGAAGAACACGCGAGCTTATTTGAGCAGTCGACATTTCAAAACAGTTTTACTGCGTCCCAGAATATTGCCCTCGTCAAAGTGTTTTTTAGGATAGATTTTATTCGATTGACTTGTTGTTCGCCCCTACTACGTGCCCGGATGTTATTTCGCCGAAATTACTTATTCGGAGTGTTTGAGGCTCGCAAACGTAATATCGCCCGGTTCACGTATACCCCGACATGTGTTCTCAAATGATGCGGCCGAATGTGACAAATAAAACAGGAATCTACAAAATATACGGAACCGGAAATCAAAGCGATTCTATGGGCGTATTTTGTCAATGTTTCCCAATGAAATGAAAACCCTTTTTTCGGATGGCTACATATAAAACGTAATGCTTTAGATTTTCATTCATTCATGTATAAGAGTGAAATATGTATAATTAATTTTATCCCTTATTAACCCGTGATAAAAATTTGTCTTGTTACAGAACTGATTTTGTTCACCTCTTACTTTCCAGAAGCTATCATGAAGCCGCAAAGTGAAGTGATATATACAACAGTGAATATAAAACCTATTTCATAAATATCTACTTGAAAATTATTTTCTAGTGCAAAGTTTTACTTCACTCTCAGTTATTATTTATGTATGTATCCTATATATTGTATCGTTAGCTTGCCGTATGCAGAAACTTAGTCTTATGACACTAGATAAGTTGATTAATTGAAATAATACTAATCACTCGTATTATTTTATTGAACACTACAACCATATCTAAGTACTGGCCATCCGTCTCTATTCAGATGCAACCAAAGTCAATTTAGAACGATCTATTTTTTTGAATTCTTATCATGTTTGAAATCGGTCAAGTCTTTGTGTATCTTACTTCATACTGATTTCATTTTCATATGTATTTTTTTCTTATACGCAACACAAATTCAATTAATTTAATAGCTTTTTATTGATAAAAAAAAAGTGAAGAAGAATTTCATGCAAGATATGTATCTTAAAATAAGAGACAAAAATATATACAAATATTAAAATAATTACAGCATCAAAGTTATGCTATTAAGATTAAAAAAATACTACAAACTAAGATGCAGTAAAATTGTTCAAATAAAATTACATACTCTAGAATATTTCTTTGATAAAAATGTTTACAACGCAATCAATATCAAGTGTATCTTTTGATTTTGCCGCAAAAGCATTATTTTATCATCTTGTAAACACCATTACACCAAGTTTTTTTTCTTTTAAAATAAGCAAATCGATTTCACGTTTAAATAAACAAAATGTAAATATTTTTATCTGCCGACAAAATGCATTTAGACGAGCGTTGACTTATGGTTGGAAAAGTTTTGAAGTGGACATTTTTTTATTTAGTACGTAAAATATGAACTGAAAACAGTGGTTTTCAAGAGAATATTTACCATAAACACATAAACATTACGTAATCCATCAAATTTGTGCTTAATCATCAAAAGTAAGTAATTTGTAGTGTTGATACAGTAATTTTTATCGAAAAATTACTAAAAATATTGAATGTTTGTTCAAATAAATAATAAATCAATACCACAGCTAATAATTTTGTTTATATTTCAACTTATTTGTATAATTTGACGATCAAATAATTAAACATAATATGCATTGTTTGTTACTGGCTTGAGGAAACAATTGCACTACTTGTTGGCTGTCACCAGTTTAAGTCAACTTTCGGATAATCACAAACTATCAAATATACGAATACTTTTACAAAAAATTATCTGATTTGCATTAAAACTACAATCAAACAATATTAATCAAGTTTCTTATATAAAACTAGATTTTTTCAATATTAATCTGTCATACAAATATAAATCTGAATCTCTTTTGCTAATAGTAAGTTTGTTCTAACTATAAATAAATTTGATGGGTTTACCACGGTCGAAATTTGTAATAAAAAAAGCTCCTGTAATATCGAACTCTACCAACTAAATCCTTGGTAAGTATTCATAATCTGTACGATTTTTAGTCGTATTAAAAATAACCGGTAACCGTATTAGAATTATAATAATTTTCATACATTAACCGAATTAGTTGAATCATTATGATAAAATATAAATATAATGTATGTGGGTGCTTTTTTGCACCGCTGCATAGGCACTAACGCACTTAAAGTATCTTAAAATAATATTTTTTCATACCTCAGAGTCTATCATATGGTAAATTCGAGTGTTTCTGAAAGCTTACTGCTATAGATCGACTGCAAAGAGCCCTGGCGCCTGTGAGCACTTATCGAATTTTTATAATGACAAAGTGTGACTGATATCCTAAGGGATGAAGAAAACCATAAGCTTGTGTCAAAAAGGGTTATTTCTCTGTTATTACTAATTTTGAAGTATCTGTGTATAATTTTTTGTTACTAATTCGGGAGCTGATAGATTTTGAGATTTCGTTTACTAAATAAACATTGATAATAATACACACTTCAATTTACTAAAAGCTTTTAATTTACACATAATTTTTAGAGTGCTTACAGTTACTTTAATTTAAATAAGATATTTCTTTTAATGTAATATAAATATTAATAATTTATTATACCTATTATTAAGATGTGATTTAAATACAGTATTGAAATTGTGCGTATTGTTTATTAGACTATTATAATAATAAACTAAAAACATAATATATTATTTCAGTGCCCATTCTGAAAATGGAGCGCTTGGATTCGTACTTAACAATTTTAAAATGTCCACTCCAGAAAAGGAAAAGATGGATCTCTTCAATATGGAAACATTTTTTTACTAAAATTGAATGACATCAAAAATTAAACCCATTGGGCATCCACACCTGCACATTATAACTTTTAAACATCTTTAGCAACAATGAAATTTGAACCAGTAATCACCGAGACCAAAGCTTACGCGTTTTTTTTTTGTTGCGAGTATCAATAATTATGGTTTTACCCAAATAATTATCGAATATACTAAATACCCGGCGGAAATGTGTTGTACGTAATATAACTATTCAGTTATTTAATTATGGTTCGACCACATAAAAATTAATTGAACGAACTGGTGTAATTTTGGAAATGTGGTAAGATTCTTTCAACCATTTTTTCAACACAAATTACATCAATTGTTGAAAAAAAATTGCATCCAAAATTATCTAAGAATATTTATTCTCTAATATAAACGACATGAGAATGATCTTTAGTATACTGTTTATACACTTCTTTGCTTAAACGTGAATATGAATAATGTATATTTTTAAATTATAAATAATTACATCAAATTATATAAAAGAAAACTTCGTCCACATACTTAAAATACTGTCATAACAAATGACAAGCGAAACGCAGATACCAACCAAAGAATTTTAAAATAAAAACATAATGTAAACATTTCATAACACCTCAGATCAATCATTGTAATAGGATTTAGCGGGGGATATGGTAATTTTGTATAAGATAAAATTTTGTTTAAACAGTCCGACACATTCACGCAGTGAGGTGCGTGGAAGGGATAATGTCAGAGGCTTACCGAGTATTTCATCGATAGGAGCATTAAGCAATATATATTTTTATCATATCTGCTCCGAAGGCTTACCATAGTGATTTTCATAATGTGAATCATAATCAATGGAAATAAAGAAAAAAATAGAATTTTTTAAGAAATTTCAATTTATTTTATATTATAATAGGTACTATATTAATATTATCGACGATAGAGCTGGTTGAAAATTGTACCAATACCTTTTCTACTAATACCACAAAAAATGTTAATTGTCTTTTTGTATTCATCTTCTACAGGTGGCAAAATATTTTATCCATTGATAACTTCTAGTCATATTTGTTTCCAGCAATCATTTAAAGTGGATTGTTATATTTCTTTGACTATGAATTTAGCCAAGTATGACGGATCAATAGCGTAGCTACCGAGGAGCGGTTGGAGCAAGCTGCTCCCGGTGCACGATCCAAGGGGGGCGCAAGTAAAGTAAAGTTACTGAAAAAGCTAAAAAACAGAAACCACAAATTCTGGACGAAATCAAAACTTTTAAAGAAACGTGAGACCTAAAAAAACATAATTTTACTTGCTCCAGGGCGCTGAATTTGTAGCTACGCCGGTGGGACGAATAAAATATTTATATGTTGGCATAATCTACGGGTGTACAAATCAGACATGGTAATTAATTTTTACATGATTGTTTTATCTAAAACTGTGTTATGTAAGAATATGCCATCACCTGTGTTTATCAATATTATAAATTTCAAGATAATTGTGAGTTTATTTTTACTAGAGTTGGTTAACAGCCAATATCTCAGCTCATTTGGCAACTAATCCAACATTTATATTTTTCTAATTAGTAATTTTTTTTTTTTAACCATGTTCGCTCCAAACGTGGAGCATATGGATCTACACACTGTGAAGATATTCACTCCAAAAGAGGAGTATATGGATCTCCGCAATGTGAAGACGACTTGACAGATTATTTTTTACGAAAATTGTTTGTCAGACAATTACTCAACCTAATAGGCAAATTACTTAGTAAATTACTCAAATAATACATCTAGAGAATCAATGTTTTATTCCTATTACGGCGTTTTTTTTGTGATATTATATGTGATTCAATTATATGTATTTTTATAAAATAATTGTTTAAAAAGGAGGATGGGGAATTCACGCTAAACAAATTTAGCAGCAGGCTGAAAAAATGTATATTTGATGATTTTGAAATCTAAATATTAAATAGGCACAACTTTGAAGTGCATTAAGACTACAACTGGTGATGTATTTAGCCAATATCATATAAATTTAATAATTTATTTAAGACAAACTAATTAATACATTTGAAGTACTATAAGTTCTTTTTCTGATTGCAAATTTTACATGCCATTATTTTTTCAAACTTAAAAATTTAATTTAGATACGAGTTCAACATTTGCAGATTATATCCGTTTGAGTGTAATAAGTTGTGTATATTGTGATTATCGAAAAATATCACTAGTGAATGCGTGCGCCACTGATTCATAACAGGGGAGTCCGATAGACGTTGATGTAGTGGGGCATTTTAGAATTAAAATAACACAACGAGTAAAATAATGAATTTGATTGGCGTGTTGTGGCAGACATTAAAAACTTCCAAAGGGGGTGTTACGCATTTTTATTTACCGGATTTCTTTATTTAAAATTATCACGACTTGGATTCGTTAGAATATTTCTTGTATATCGCTACAATCAACCTGAAATGTATACATATGTACCAACCGGGGATAAGTAGGTAGCTCCACAAGAAGCACGTTTTAAATAATCAATGTTTTGAATATTAAAAATCAAGTAACGTTTTTTTTCGATTGAAATCTAAATAGTTTTTTTTGACAACTTGTCTCCGATATGATATCCGAAATATGATTTTATATTAATTGATGGAAGTATTAATTTACTCAATTTTGTATATTTTTATGAATAAATTTATGAATGTCTATTTGAATTATTATTTGGAACAACGATATGACATTTCGACATCTCCAGACCGATTTTTAACAACATTGTAATAGTAATAACAATAACAATTACGCATTAAAAAATGAGTTCTCTCTCACTGCTAATTAGCAAAATAACATGATCAAATTAATATTGGCATTACTTTGATACAGTAAAACCAAAAAAATATTCATAAAATAACGTTTATTAACAATCACATAAAGTATTACTTAGTATTTGCTTTTAATAAAATCTGAATGGAATTCCTTAAAATATTAAATATTTCAAGAATAATTAAAAAAAAATTTGAATCTTTTGTAAAAAAAAATATATTGTCATATGCACATATTATTAAAATAAATAAGAAATATCGACGGCTTAATTTTCAAACCAGCCATATCCACTTGTGTAAAATTTTCAGGAACAACAACAAACTCTGGCGAGTATAAATTCTACTACATGGAATTGGCTGGCGTATTCGGGTGATTATACGCATTTCATTTTTTTTGTGATTTTTGTACTTCTGTATCGATAGAAAAATGAAAGCTGAATAAAATGGCATCAAAATTATTTTTTCGACTATGTGTGGGGCTAGCTAGTTTGCAGATTAAGCCATCGATATGTATGATGTGTTGTAAGAATGTTGTTATAATAAACTGTCAGAACTAATTGATAGTGTAAATTATGAATTTCAAAACGCAGTTCAAAATTACTTGAGTTCAATATAAAATTTACATATTTTATGGATAACAATTAACTTATTCCTAAAATGATAATTATACTAGATATATGTACTCATTACCATTACATTATGCACTAATAATATAATATAAGGCTTTGTTTGAGCAGATCTATCATTAATTACTATTAAACTTATAACAATCGTATCCAAGTAGACGGCTATATCAATAGAAGCAATGAGACGACGCTTGGTTCTGTCATCAGGAGGTGAAATACACCATGGATGGAAGGTTGCCCCCAGCCGGGCTAGTTGGTATGCATGACGTGAGGCGTCGCGACGGCAATTAGCGGCGGGCGGTGCCGTCGGGCGATTAGATGGGCGGCGGCCCAAACTCCCGCCCTAACTACGCAACGAGAACATTAACGCGGGCGGCAACGCGGCTGGTGCAAACCGTGGAATGGCACGCGTGTTGGAATAATGAGCAAATGGATCTAGACCCTACCGTTACACATTATGATGTCTCAAATTTAACAATACATGCTGGTAAGTGACGACAATACAACATGAATATTGCCTTACAGACATACAGACAGATATAAAACACAGACAGCGATAAAATCAGTAAAATTGTGGCCGCCTTTTGGAGAAACATGACTCTAACTATAAGCAATGGTTTACTCCTAAATAAATAGTGAGGCTGTATTAAATTTTAATCTCCCCTCTTCTTTTCGTATTTTTTATTTACTCTATGTTTGCTCCCAACGTGGAGCATATAGATATACACATTGTGAAGATATCCACCCTGAAAGAGGAGTATGTATAATAAAAATAAATGCTTGCAGTTTGCACACATATATATTGATAATCATTTGTTTTCACTGTCAAAAATTTTCATTGTTTTTCACCAGATTTTTAACTTTAGGATATAAATAATCGAATTTAAATATGTATACTTTCCTCAATTGGTGTACGCTTAAAGCTTTTAACTGAAGTTCATCGTTAAACTATTTTGGTATCTTTTATTCGAAAAATGCCATCTATGTTTTATTATCTATATCGATCTGGATTATAAAGAGAGCTTATGAATGATTTACGGAATATCTTTATTTATATATTTTTTATATACCGCTTTCGGTCCCAACGTGGAGCATATAGATCTACATAGTGTGAAGATATCCACCTCGAAAGGAGTATATGGATCTCCGCAATGTGAAGTCGTCTTGACAGATTATTATCCACGAGAATTGTTTGTCAGACAAATACTCAACCCAACGGGCATCATTTTTCGGATTTTTAAAATTCAACAGATGGAGAATCGAATCCGCATTCTTCGGATTGCTAGGCGCCCATGCTATCAACTACTCTAACTTTTGTATTATTAAATAATATATTTCAAATTGTTAATAATTAGCAGTAAAGTAAAATGATCATTTTAATTTTTTTTTAATATATACGCATACTAGTCAGTATATATTTGTTTAATTTGCTTGAAATGTAGGTCTACCAATGGCCATAAATGATCAGAATTTTGTAGAAAATTTTATAATGGCCTCTCTATTGTATGGTAGCGTTTAGAGAAATTACCGTGATTATCGATATCTTCCACCGGTGTGAGAATAAGCTTAGTTACATGCTATTTTATAAACCTTCTATATCAGTACAAATATTTCGGTAGGTATTATTTATTTATGTTTCCAACGTGTTTCTATACTTTTATTTGGTTCTCTTTTGATAAATTTTTATTTAAATGGAAAACATCATCTGTTCGCTCTGCTATAAATGCCTTTAACTTGTAATTTTGGGATATCCCTTATGTATTAAATTAATAAATGAATCAATAACACGTACAAAGTAAATGTGAGAAAGCCTACCCAAGTAACAATCAATTCACTATACATATCTGTAAATTTAATCCGATAACATACATTGTAAAACCTTACAAGTGAACACTAGAGTTGGCTTATATTCATTGATTTATTGACTTTCCAATTCCAAAATATATGTTACTTTTTCTCATATTGGATATAAACCGTTATTATCATAATGTAAACTATGATGAAGTCTATTAAATTTCCAAAAATCAATTTTTATAAAAAATATTCCAAATAATAATGCTCTGAACTCACATATATATTTTCTTTGTTAAAACTTTTGTAAATTGCCACCAGTAATCGAGATTCGGATCGGCAGTATTCTATATTTGCGACGGTAATATTTAGACAACAAATAACGGAAGCTTACCTAGAAAAGTTAAATTAAATATATTTTATAATGTGTTTTATTTCTGTTATACAACTAGTATCCTACAAAGGTTTATTTGTCCTCTACGGTGAAGCTACGTCGTAGATTCCAACTACGCAGTAAACACTATTCGCTTTAAAAATATTAGATGTATTATTTTAATATCTCGTCACTCCATAAACAATAATTTTGCCAACAATAGCCAATCGATCACTGTTTTTTATTTGTCACGTAGGTTGTAGAGACTAATTCCGACATGTTCCAAATTCAAAATATCGCCAGACAAACAATGGCTATATGCTATATGTCATGTGAAAATTGAAATGCACAACGTTCCCTACGATTTAATTAATCAGTTAATCGAGCCATATCGCACGTGAAGATCACTGCGTAGGTGTTGCCAGTGCGGAGTTGTCATTAATCCCCGAAAATCGCGCGACCGAACACCAATCTATGCCCGGATAATATTGTCAATGGCATTCAAAAATAAATAATCATTCGTGCGTCTTAAATCAAACGATTTAATTTATATTGCAATAAAATAAAAAATATTAATGAACTGTATATTATTACTTTTATGAAAATATTTATGTTTTTTTTTTTAATAAACCTTTCTTGCGTGTGTAAAAATCTCATTATGAAATTGTATTATTGTATTTATTGATGCTTAATATATCTAAAAAAAACAGTATTCATAAATATGTAATGTATTTAATTAAAATTGCTTTCAATCTTATACAATACAATAAAATAAAATGTTTAAATAATTTGAATGTGTCTTTTTACCATTGTGAAATAGTCATTCTATTAACCCAATTACGATCAAGAAGTAATGTTTTAAAATACAATGAACGATAAAACATTGTAAAATTTCAACGAAGATATTGTTTTTAATTGTATAAGTTATTGTAATAGTAATTATTATATTATTGTTTACGCAAAACCATTTGTCTGCAAGAAATTTGTTTACTATAACTTCAACAACAACTGATAACAATGTTATTTCTGAATTTCACAAATATCTGCATTTATTGATTAAAATGTCAATGGTGTTAAATTTATCCACTGTCGTGGAGATGGTATTAATAGGCAATTAATATTTTGACAACACCTGAAGCTGTATTTAGAAAAATACTTCAAAATTATTTTTTTGTCACCCCACATAATTAATAATAAATTATAAAAAAATGCATAAAAAGGTTACCAAAAGAGTATATTGTAATATTTTGCTTAGAAATTTGAGTAGAAAAAAAAATTAAGAGATATTTTCAAAAAAAATACAGTTCCTTAATGTATATAAGTAGTCCAATGATATCTAAGAGCTAAAAACGTACGAAAGATAAACCTAGCAACCACCAGATTGGCTAAATAACAATACAAAAATAGTATAAATTCAATAAACTGAGAAACGTCATCATCTAACAGTGATTTGATATAAAATAATTATATTATTTATGACAAAACTAATGTACTTAACTAAAGCATCCAAAATAAGTCACATGTCTGACACTCACAGTGACATCAGTTTATTGGAATATCCACGGAGCGTGATTTGAAAAACAAAACGTATTTGCAACTAATTATATAAGTTATGCATTATTATACGTTGTAATTGTATTCTTCAGTGATAATAAGTAAAGTAATTTGACGTTTGATCTATTCAATAATTTAAGAAGAAAATACTTTTAGACTTAGCATGTTATTAATTACCATAAAAAATATCTATACAAATCGGCCGCCGGAGAAATTTCGAACTAAGTTCAACACATTAACACCAAACTAACTATCATCTATACATAGCGGCCTCATACAATGGAAAACTTTTATTGATGTAATAAAAATTATACGTTTTACATAGTTGGAACTGCTTCACACCATTAGGTTGTATTAAAATCAACCTGAATTTAATAAATATTTAAATTCATAAAAAATATTTAGGAGTTTAGATCGCAATATGCAAATTATACGTAAAATATGAAATTTGTAATCTGTTTTTGTTTTTAATAAAATTCATTATCATATTAATTTAAAATAAATTACATACGACTTATATTTTGTCAATTTGAAACTAATACTACCGACATTCAGAAATCAAAAAATAACTGTTTTACTTTAAGAAGACTTCAATTAGTTATCAATTTATAATTGTAGATCTGTATTACCATGTAAGTAATAGTTTGTTTTTTGTAACAAATCATTCACTTTTTTTCCACGCAGGCAAAAAAAAATACTGCAGTGTTGTACAAGTAGTGTAATAAATGCAATAATTTCAGTTGGCTTGATTTCTATTCGTTATCGACCGAAGACTTGGCAGATAACTGCGTAAATAACGACCCGTTCGCGCCATTTAACAGCAAGTTAACGAAATGGCGTCGCTTCCCGAAATCCTCCGTGATATGGCAACACTTTCATTCGATTCGCTCTGAACATCCTAAGCTCTACTATAATCATGTACTTATTAAATTTACACAAAAATAAAAATAAAATAAACACTTAACATTATTACATATATGCATATCTTTTCCTCTAGGCAGTTATTGCTAGAGATAACAGAACGTTATCAAAGCGAAAAAAACTTTTGAACGAAGTATACATTTTAGTAGTTGATTGATTGACATACAGGTTTCGGATGTCTGCTTGAAATACAGCAATTGCATGGGAATTTAGAGAAATTTTACAAATAGATTCATATTTATTATAGCTGTCAGTCAATTAAAAAATATTAAAATTAATTTGTTATAATAAATATTCACGTTATAGAGATTTAAATAATCAAAGGAGTTCTGTTTAAAAAATAAAATGTAGTAAAATCTCTTGTATATAGGACGGACTATCGTAATTAAGCACTTTACAACAGAAAATTATTGCTTAAAACTTTTTTTTCATTTTAAAAATAGATTCTACATTGTTTTTAAAGCATTAGAATTTTGACAATATAAAGAATAATCCATAAATGAATTAAATGAATTTTCTTATTATAAAACTTAATTTGACATATTTTTTACGATAATGTGCTGTCATCCAATTGCCATCTCATTGCTCCTTCAGTCCTGAATGTTTAAATTCTTAAAATTTCTACAGCTATAGTACTCGTACCCGCAACTTCCAGCTGTAAGCTGTAGCATGCAAACCTTTTAGCCACCGCGAGAAAACAATTATAACCTATAGACAACTAAATATTTTCAAGATTTACCTAACGTTAACCGCTAAACTTTTCGAATAATTAAACTATTTACTACCAATGAAATTAGAATTATTCAAGAAAAGTACAATTTTGTGAGAAATCAATGAAAATATATTATTTCTAATATTTTAAATGAGACTTAGTAGAAATGTGTCATTAAACAAATAAACGATGCTTATCAATATTGTTTACTTATTCTTATTTATCTTAAAGATGGCTTGATGATTTCTTACTAGCAATTCGTTCAAACCTTGATAGACTTGATTGACTTATCTGAGGTCTTATTGATAACGTTGCCGCTCTTGCTAATGTTGATCCATATGTCCCCGATAACTACCTAAGAAATCGGGAACATCAGCTGTTTTTCATTCCTAAAT
>JAGVSQ010003364.1:0-21817 GCA_022683975.1 Rhyacophila evoluta | reverse complement strand
TGTGTGGTTCCATATGCTCCACTTTGGGAGTGAACATGGTTAAAAAAAAAAAAAATTAATATTAAATTAAGTAATATGTATAACAGTTTGATATTTCAATGAGTTTTTGCGACATAGTGAATGACAGTATGTATATTTTTTACCGGTGATGCTGCTCAATGGTTTAGTAGTAGGCTATTTGAACTAAAACAATGATAATTCTTCTGGAGAGTTGTATTTAAACGGATTTCTTATATTACATTTTTCTCGTTTCAACGAATGTAGATATTATAATATAGTATTACTATTGATAATATAGTATTACGAAGGAAAATAATAAATCGTCACCATAATATTGTAATATATTAGTGAAGCAAACCTGCAGTTTTTTGTTTTGAAATTTGAGTCATTCTGCATTTTGTCATTGAAAATTTTTTTAGACACTGTTAAGAGTTAACCTATAATTTTACTGAGGCTTCCACGCTTGCCTTGGGAAGAGTTATGTTTATGACGTATCATCGATTACTTCGAAAGAATGATACATATTTTTATGATATTATTTATTGTCGATTAATTTATTTTCCACTGAATCAATCAATTCAATCATTCCTATAAACCAGTCGTAACATAAAAACGTGGCTGGACACCAAAGGTGTATTAATTGAACAGGAAAATTTGATACTTTATAACACGCTGAATTATTACTTCTTTATAGTAAAACGTTAATCTGAATAAATAAAAAAAATACTGATCCATAAATACCACACACAATAATATGTTCTTCTTTATGATTCCATTATTGAAATAGGCTTATCGTATTATTTCTGAAAACCATGTCTGGATTTTCCATTCAAGATTTGCATATTATCCTTGTTGTCGTGGAGCGGAGGAGTGTTAAACATTTAAAATGTATAAAAAAAAGCTCGCCGGGATGCAAATCAATATAATATATCAAACTCGTTGGGAAATACATTCCGACTTCTTATAAATAAATTGATTTTGCATATTTGTATGTTTCGTCGACTTGAATGTTTTTGTTTCACATACACTCGTCGGGGCTTCTTCGTTGAAAGCAACTCGCTTTCGCATAAAATAAATTTCCAGTCAATAAAATCATATTATAATATAAAGAATGTCAATAATGGATTAAACACTTCACAAAATAAGCAAAAAAAGACGTAATCGTTTATATACCGAAATTATTTGAAAGTGTTCGCAGGAAATATAATTATTAAGTAGAAATCTGACTTGTTCGGGTAAATATTTGATATTCTTGTTGTATTTGAACAACATGCAAAATGTTTATAATTTAAACATTTTTTGTGTGCTTAGTTTTGTAAAACAAATATTGGTTTAAATAAACACTCATGTTTTTCAGGGAAATACATATAATTATATTATCGTATTACTCTTGTAATTAAAAGCAATTGAGGCATATATTATATCGATTATTAGCTTGTTACATTAAGTCTCACTCAATATTCTTGAAAATAGGGAACGCATTAACTCTTAAGTCAGAACTCTAAAACAGATCTGACCTCGCTTACTATATAATTATTTTTAACACAATGTTTCTCAACCTTTTCTGTGCTGTAACTCACTTTGGAGTTAAAAAAATTCTATGCCTCCCACCATCCTATTTTTTTTTTGCTCGGGACAAAATATTATTAGGTAATTAATACTACATGTTCAAAGTTTCTCATTCTTTTAGTCCGCGTAGTGTATATTCAGTCTGAGAAATAATCTGTGACTGACTGTGCATCCCCAAGTTAGTTATGTCTCCCCAAATTTTTATTTTGGACTTGGATCTCATTTGAAATGCTCTGTGCTCTCCGGGGGGCTATGTGGACTTTGATTGAGGAACACTTTTAATATAAGGACTAAATAATTTGCGAGTTTGAAAATTGTAAATGTGTTCACTAAGAGTTCTTTTTTGGCAACGAAAAGACGCTTGATTTAAAGGATGTAATGACTTTATTCAAATATAGTACTGAATTCTCAATGGTAGGCAGCCTGTCCTCGTCAAAAAAACTAACATAAGTCTTACAATTACATCAGAGCTTTTTACTATTGTTCAGATGCATGGAAAACAAGTATTTACACAATCTTGATAGTGAAATTTTATTTATACAATCATTTTGTTTTTGTTTTTTTTCTTTAATAAAATTTTGTGGTTAATACGGTTTTGTATTTTTATTCATAACATAATATTTTTTTAATCTGTGGCATCTTGGTGTACTCACCACATGCCACGCAATACTGATTTTAATGCAGAGCAAATCATTTGTAAAAATAATTGCAGTGCATTAATGTTACTAATAAAAGTTTATGGTAGGCTACTATTTGATTTTTCACATTAAGAAACTCTCAAAAAATTATTATAACTACCATTTTCATATGGAGTATGCGGATTTTCACAATATGAACTTGTTTTGACATATTGTTTTACGAGGATTAGTTGTCAGTCATGTCCTACAATTTATTTGCCATTCATGACATGCATTTTAATTTTTATACGGCTACGAAATTTGACACCACGATCTCACCGAGCAACTTACGAAATTGGCCTCTATGTTATTTTATGTTTTCTTTTTCTCGAAACTATACGAGTCAAATGTTTATACATAATTTATTTTCTCTCAGTATTGCGAGAAATAACCAATAAATTGATTAATAACGTATTATGTTTTTATTATTTAAGTGATGTTACGTCGCCGATGTAAAGATTTCGCTTGTATTTCAAGGCGTTTTAAATAATGTCGACTGGTTTGCTTGTAACTAGGTTGGGAATCGAAATGATTGTTCAGGTCGACATTTGCATTGGTCCATTCTCGCCGTGATCAATTTACCATAGACTCCGAACATAATCAATATCCCGGCTGGCTACTGAAAAGTGCGCGATTTTTTTTAGGTTCAAATATAGAAATCGATTATTGTAATAATTATAAATCATAAAATTGTTGACAAATTTACCGACCACTTTCATGGTCCGTGTTCTAAATTCAAAAAAAAAACCCTGACAGTTTATTAACCTTTCACGACCCGATGATCTTTTTGGGATTGTGTATTTTCAAAATGCACGATTAGTGAAATTTTATTATGCACGAAAGAAACACCATTTGAATATCGTATTTCAAGGTGATATTATATTTTTAACAATACCAGGTAAACGAAAACAAGTTTTAGTTGTTTTTATTATTTTTATTTGGCACTGGTTGATGAATAAAAATTTCCTGTTTCCTTTCGTCTCATAACGTTTCATATCCAGTAATGAATGTTTCGAATAAATTAAAAATGGCCCGAAACATCTACATGGATATTAATTACCCTCTTGTAGACGTCCAATGGTTATTTTACTTGCATTTAAAACTGGCTGTCGCTTGTGGTTTAGTTGTGAGAAACTGATAGCCACCCGAAAAATCGAAAAAATCAGCCATAATTTTATATTCCTAAGCGTATAACTAACGTCCCAGTAACGCCAATACGAAGGGGTATGGTTATGTTTTATGAAATGGCCTACTTTATAGACATATTCCACTCGAGTGAGAGTGAGATTTGATTAATTTTATTTTATTTATTTCTAATTGAAGATCTGTCTAACTCTCTTTGTTGGCTTTTTTTCACCCAAATTATATATTTTTTTCTTTAATCGACCGCCATTAAGTTATAATATTTTGTTATTTTTTTATGTTTATTTATAATATTCTCAACATTTCATCAGAGTAAGACCATAGGCGAGCCGTGTTGTTCTGCAGATTTACATCGCAAAAAGACGCCTGATTATGGTGGGGTTTTATAATATAAATTAAGTAAATTCGGCAGTAAATAATTTATTAATTCACGAAAACTTGAAGAGAAGCGCTCAAAAACAGTTTCGTACAAGAACGCCTCCTACCCATGGCGCGGCACTGCATTAAACTCGTGGTTAAGTTAGCTTAGATCAGAGATGGATAGGATTTGATGATTGTGCGAAAATAAGATCAAAACTAATGCACTTTTTTAGTTTAATGAGTAGGTACATGCACATAATAGTATTAACTAACTGTAGACATACAGTATGTAATATCTAAGGCAAGATATAATAATGCAGTGGGAACCCCTTAACATGAAAACGCTCAATGTGAAAATTCGGTTAGTATGAAATAATAATGCGTTCCCGACAAAATTCATATAATTTCATAAATATTTTTTCTGTTATTTATTCAACACAAAGAAATTAAATGAAAAGGTTTCGTACGTATGCCATATATTTGGTATCCTTGGCTTAGATGCTATTTTTTAAAGTGAAATAAAATTTTATATGTTGAGGAAGTTTTATGGTTTAGGCAAACAATGAAGAAAAAAATGAAATATGGAAACAGTGTTTGTCTTACAACCATTGTTCGAAACCTTACTCTCTTCGTATTTCAACTTTGTATTTATTATTTTGATATACGATGCACGATAGTTTGTCACAGCGTGGAAAATTCACTTTCCCTCGCAGTAACGTTGTGAAATATATACGCCCTTGCGGTTTTGTGCCTACCATATGATTATCGCTTTCAAATGACAATGGCCGCCGACGGAAGAAAGCATTATTAATTATTATCGGCTTCATCTCCATTTCAATACCATTGATATTCAAGCGCCGCGATCCGCGAGCGATGTCCTCAATTCTCTACTCCCTCCCTCCGTCTCGTGAACTCGTCCATCGACAATAAACAAACAGAAACAAGATGGCGGTCCCGTTATGGCTGCGTTCGCGCACTGAATACGAAATCGCGCGAAACCGGAGGGTCGCGTTTGTAGGTTGATCGCTTACCGCGCGACGCGGAAGGATGCGCGCGTGATCGACGGCTTTCGGACATCGATCGGCCATTGCTCACCTTCACCAAACTCGTCCATTTCTTGGCACTTAAAATTTAATTGAAATAAACCATTTGCAATTTTCTTCTTGTTATCTCTCGTCTAAGACGGCAGCCAATAGTAATTATATATTATCAATAGTAGTTAATAATCAGGTGCTCTGAAGGCATCCGCATCATGTGCTCCAACCAGCTCCAGCGCCGTTGTATGGCTTTCAAACTGATATGGGAGTGCTCCTTCCGCTCCCTTACCTTCGCGTTCTTAGTGAAGTCATATCACCTTACTCCCTCTTTTTGCGTGTTGCACGACTGAAATAGCTATCGACAAAATTGCCTGTAGAAGTTATCGAAATGGTAACTTATTACTAAATTATTCAACCATTCCATTGTGAAGGTCGACACAAATATTCATTTTATTTTTTGCATTCACATTTCATTACCTCGTGGATGGTTAAGTGTCATGATAACTAACTTCACTTAATCTTTATATATTTAATGTTAAGTGTTCCTAATTTGTATTATTCTAGCCAATGATCTAGAATCTTGGCTATAAGTGATCAATTTATATTATAATATCCATATAGTGTTTTTTCTCAAGATTATTTTTTTACAGATTTATACAGAATTACAAAGCTCGGAAAGAATTGAAAAATCAATGAAAAAGTCTATTTTAACGAAGTGTTCCGATTCCCAGAAAACCACTACAAGTAGCAAAAGTGTTGAAAAATATATTGAAAGTAATTATGAAAAGCCTAAGAGTGATTTAAAAATTACTCCTAGACCTGAAAATGGAATCAGTGAACGAAAATTTCTTGCTCTTCAAGAAGAGTTGAAAGATACTCATGAGAGGCTGAAGAGTTTTCAAGTGCAGCATGAAGCTCTTGTGAAATCCTACAATCAAACGAAAAATGCTAACAAAGAGCTCTCTCAAAACAATCAAGTTTTTGAATTGAAATTGTTGGATCTCGATGATACCATCATAAAAGCTAAAAAAGAGATTGAAACTTTAAAATCAAACAAAGTTGATCAAGAGGCAAATCTAGAAAAATTAATAGAGGAGTTCAACCAGCAAAAAGAAGAAAGGAAAAATCAAACTCTTCAAGTAAATAAAGATAAAATGACTATTCTGGATCTACAGAGACAATGTAAAGAAATGGAGGCCATCCTGGTTAGAAGACATCCTGATTCAGTTTCTGCACTTATCGGTAATATTTTGAATAGTCCCATCTTTGTCTTCATCTTCCACTCGATTTTGCCTACACATGCCAGCATTCAGAGTCCTTGTGACCGGCCAATCTTCTTACATCTTTTCTGGTTATGTCCATAACTTTGTAATTTTTTACCCTGTCCCAGAAATACCTCATGTTACTTTGCCATCAAGTCCCACCCCCTCTTGTATTATGTCATGTTATATCTAAATTAATTCTTTATTCTTGCAGTTGCATCAAAGCATCCAGCTTTAGAAAATAATACGAAAAATTTACTCGAAAAAAGAATAACTCATCTTGAAAATGAATTAAGAGAACAAGATCATAAATATCAAAAAATACTATCAACCGTGCAAGACAAAGTAAATGCTATGCGAGATAACTATGAAACACATATATCAGATTTAGAAAAACAAGTTGTGAATTTGCAAGCCATAAATTCTGAAATAAAAGACTCAATCAAACCCAAAGATTTTCTAAGTGTGGCTATGCAAACTGATTGTAATATGTCATCAGTTGGTGTGCAAACGATTACTGTTAAACCTCCATCAGCAAAGACTATTAAGGCTCAAGTTACTTCAAGCAATAACACTCAAATGAAAGAAGACACCCATATGTTAGCGACTGTGAGAGGATTAAATATGGAAATTACTCAAAAAGATAAAACTATAGCTAAATTAAATCGGGAGCTTGAGGATTCGAAAAAAACGATTTTAAAGTTGCAGAAAGGAAAAGAAGGTAAAAAATTCAATAGTTATTACTAATTACAGGAGTCATTTTCTTGAAATTCTCTGCCACATTAGTATACTTTCCGAAAAAATAGTTTGCTAGAAAACATTATACCATAGTTATTTTTATATTTTACAGTTGCTGCAAAATTTAATTTTGTCGATAAAATCAATAGCAAAAAGCCAAGCGGCAAGATTTATAATTCAAAGGTAATGAAACACTCCATGGATTCACTGAACGTTGATATAATTGCGAATAAGGAAAATGATTTCTCACAAAATGCTGATATTCAGAAATTAAAAAAAGATCTGAGCACTCTCCATGTAGATTATGAAAATCTCAAAAAGAAGAGAATGGATGACGTAAGAATTGTTCGCTTTTTACCTAACTTTAATCCAGTCCAGTCCTCTCTTGGTATCAGATCATACTCAATTCCTAATCCTTCAGTATATGGATGGATAGGTCAGACTTAAGAGCCATCTGTATTTCATTTATGTATTATGTGTGAGAGGGTTGAATAGTCTCTGCTGGTTTTTAATTAATTCCTAATTTATATATTGCTGTATCACTTGGCAATGTTTAATTAACATTAATGATTTTTATAATAATTAATATCTGATTTTAGCTTTTTGCTTTGCAATCTGCCCATGAAAAAGAACTTATGAACTTGAATATTAAAGTCATGCCTCTTCAAGATGATGTGGAGTCTCTGAATGCGACTGTGGAAGTTTTAAGGAATCAAATCAAGCTGATGGATGATCAGCTTTCAGTCATAATGATGGAGAGAGATAACTACAAATACAGAGCAGATCTTTTGAACTTAAAGCTCGTGAAGTCTATTGGGTCTACAAGTGACAGGTCCGCTAAAAGTAGTGGCAAGGAATCCGATAGAGATTATGATTCATTGAAGATGAAGGCATGTATACATTGAATAGTACATACACCTGTAGGCTGACATTTGACATGGGATGCATATATAGATGATATATGCTTAAAATGTGTATTGAGTTTTACCTATGGAATTGGATAAATCTGTGTATATCTTATTTGTTGGATTCAGTCTAGATCTAAATCTTGTCGGCTTAATACAATTTATACAGTAATATGTTTATTTAGATGTAGAGCATCTCGGTTAGGGGTGTTCTCTTTTTGTTTCCATTCTTTTTAGCGATGTACAGAACAAATGACTCTTACTAATAGTCAGTTAAATTAATGGTGGTAATTCCATAATATTTTCCATAAATAATTAAATGTATTATAGAAATGGATTTGTTACAATATATACTGTATGTTTCTCATGTCAAATCATCTTTATAGTTGTGTCCACATAAAAATAATCTAAACAAATTTACATTAAAGTGATCTCAATTAGACCTATGCTCCAATAATTGGCTATTTTACATTTTTATATCATTTTATGATAGATAAGAAGGGTCTTTGTAAATATTACTTCATCAGTTGTTATTTGAAACTTTTATTAACACCATGGGTGAGATGAGATTGCATTGATTAATTAACCTAAAGTACGTCTGTAAACTCCAAAATGTGGAGCACACGTCAATAAACAAAAACATGGAATTTTAATAAAAGAAGACAAACGTAACCGGAATGCATAAATTTGTGCACACCATAAACTATGGTTTGGGTGTGAAAATCGGCTTTATTGTTAATTTTACAAGATGTTTAAAAAGAACAATTTTTTACAAAAAAATGGATATAAATAATATGCATCTATGAAAATTTAATGTTTAAAAATTATGTAATATTTTTTTTTAATTTGGATAAACTAATTTCTTATTTATATCCTGCATTGTAGGTGGTGGAGCTAGAGAAGCGTTATGAAGGGAGAGAAATTCGCTTGAAGACGCTTGTCAATTCCTTGGCTAAACTAAAAGATTCACAACTGATTAGCAACAACAATTCTGATTCAGGATTTGTTAGTGAACGATTGTTACAATCTGGGTCATGTCTTCCTTATTAAGCACATATTATTTTTAATGAATAATTTATCATGCGGGCATATCGTTATATTTAAACTTTTTACATTCTAATTATTAACATAATATTTATTTATGTTGTAATTTTACATAATTAAGTTAATTCCTAAGGTAAAAATCTATAAACATAAATGAAGACCATCTATTCCTATCCAAAGAATTGGAGAAAATGATAAATTACCGGTATATAAGCACTTGTTTCAAAATACATTAATTGACTGCAATAACTTTGTATATTGAGTGGAATAAAACTTTAAAGTTATTTATTAAACAATGGAACTAACAAATGAAAACCAGATAGTTCTTTTTTAAAATACTGTATGTCTATTTGACTATAAATGCATCCATGACATTTAAAAAACTGCAATTTTTACAACATATTTATTTTTACACAGATGCACACAAAACAAAAGTATGATTTTCAAATATCACATTTTTATTGTATCTCAAATAAATTTGCATAGTAACTAAAAGATAACATTTAAGGTATATTGTGATTATGTGCAGTCACTGCTACAAATATATCAATATCTCCCGACCGTATTTAGAATATAATTCGCTACTTTACAAATATAAACCTAAAAACCTTTTTGTCAAATGTGAATTTGTAGTACCGTCTAAAATTAGGTGATTTGTCTGAGTGATTAATTAATTAATCATAGCTTAGTTTTAATCTATTTGGATAGCTTTTGACTTAATTGTCTTTGACTTTTGATAATTGCTTTCTATTTCATTTGTTTTGTACACTTTGCAATACGATTCTGTATTACCAATTGAATAAAATCAATAGGGATGTATGAATTTATTTGTCGATAATGAAATTCAGTAAGTTCCAAATATTCATTATTATTGACCATGAAATTAGTATTTTGAGACATATTGATTGTCAATTGAATGCCAGTAAAAATATAGTACCTGTGGCATGGATTTTATGATTTAAAATATTAAAACTGAATATTGTTTTATTCTTTATTATGATTTTGTTGTCTAGTCTATTAAATATGTATTATAAATAATATTTAAGTGTAAAGTAGCCCATGACAGGAATAAATTTGTTTATTCGTTTGGAAGTGTACTGAAATTTTCCTTTAATATACATAAATATTTTTATAGCCGATTTTAAGACTGAGTAGGGAGGGATGTAAACTGTGAATGAATTAAAATTGTGTGCTTTGGCTATCACTGTAATCTTATTTTTATAAAATTTACAGAATTCTATATTACCGTAAGTGTGATGGAATGTTTTAGTTCCTATAAGAAATATTTGTTTGTTAAATTATTCATTGTGAATATGATGACTTAAATACATAAATATTTTGTCGCTTTAGAATTGATTTATCGAATAGACCAATTTTCAAATGTTTAGAAGATGAAAAACAAAATGTCCTTTAAATACACGAAGTTATCTGAGCTATTTTTTTAAAACTATCTGATTGCTGTATTATGGAAGAATACAATTACAGTATATAATATAGTATACACTATCTGATATGTTTTGTTTTTCAAACTAGGCACCATGGATTCGATGAACCAATTCTATAACGACGATTTGTTTTGTTATCTTTAAAGGTTTTTTTTTATCTCAGAAAGAATAAATTTATTAATGTTTTGAAAACTATGGTTAATCTGCTGTGCATATTTTATTTGTGTTACGTGGTTCTTTAACAAATAAAATGACTTACAATTTTATAAACAGATGAAATTTTTTAACGATAGGTGATTTTGCTGAAAGTTTTTTCACATATTTTTAATCAGATTTAGCAAATTTCACTTCTCTTAAAATTATCTTTACAGACGTAATAATTTTCGTCATATTCATTTTGCATATTCTTCTTTTCAAAGACTTGGAGATCATCACAGCTATTTTAATTCTCAACATAATTTTGTTTCTGTAAGAAAAAACTTCTAAATATATATTCTTAGCATTTTTTTTCTATGCTTAAGGAGGACCAAAAATATCAAAGAATAATACGATGGTGGAGTTGTGCTGTTATTGTATAATAAAATATTTTTTTAATTATATGCAATATGTGTGTTTTAAAATTATACCAGTATAATTGTATTTATGGGAATGCACAATTTTATATATTGTAATATTCACTGCGTGGCAGTATGTGTGTTTTACAGATATGAAATTTTGTTGGATATTTATTTATAAATAAAAACTTCTTTGTCTGCAATTATTCTCTAATTTTATTTTATTATAAATAACTATAAATTTTTGATTCTTTTACATTCATGCTATTTTTACTACATTGGTAAGTACTCGGTTCATATGGTGTTCACAAGAATAATACAATTCCGACAATTAAATAATTTATACATATAAAACATATTTTATTCAATAATTAAATAAAAATAATAATATATAAGTAATATCATTTTATAACATGCATTACAATGTAATTAAGTATTGCATTTCAATAAATTATGTAATATTCATTTATTTGATAATAGGCTGATAGATCATTTTTTGATTTTGATTAAGATTTTTGGAATTTAATCCCAATATTTTTTATTATAATATTTTCAAAATATTTTAGGTACTTTTTTATGATTTAATATTTTTTAGTTACGTTAATATATTTTTATTCTTAAATAGATAGATTAATATCTTTAAATATCAATATTATATAAATTTCATAAATGGAATATCACTAGTTCATTTTCCGAAAGCCGTTTCAGCAGATGGGTGGTCCTCTAATTTTGTGATTTTTTTCTTCTAAAATTTCACTTTCACCATTTGGGCGTAGTTTTGAAGGTAACCAAGTACTCTGTGAAGCAAAAAATCATATTTTAAACTCGATAAAAGTATTAATGTATGCCCATCTAAAAACACCTTGACTTTTTATATGTACACTGCTTACAATGATGGTAGTTTAATATGATAGCAGAGATGTGTCATTAAACTTTTTCATAGCTTTAAAAAATAGACATTGAAAAATTAATAAAATATACATATATGTAATTTAAAATAGTGTGATTGAGTTAAACTATGGTCCTTTTAATACTATAGATTTATGACTAAAACGATAGTCGTAGTCTTACAGTTAAAATAAAGCTTGGAAATAACAATGTGGTATGGGCAAATTTTGACTGTATTTTTCTATAAATATTTGTAAAATATTTATATGTTTAACAACCAATACAAACATAGTTAACTTACCCAATTTTCGGCTTGCAATCATTTTTGTTGGAAAAGACTTGCAATATAATTGCACAAAGGCATATTGTCTTCAAGATTTGTACTGCAGTTTCACTGAAAGCCAATTTGTTCTCCATCCCGATTGAATTCCACGTCGGCAGTTCTCCATTGCGGATATCTGCAGCTACAATTCGCTGTTGACGAGTTGAAGAAATCGGAGAAATAATTTTGCGTTCAGAGAGATTCCTCTCACTTCGAGAAATCTTTTGGATGTCATTTGTCTTACGGTTGTCTGATGAACGGTCATTAGACTCGCGTCGGTCAACTCGAGATTCTCTTTCAACCCTACGAGATTCGCGGACGCGGCGTGACATTGTTCGTTCGACAGAATTCTTATTTACCCTGTTTTCGCTGACCAAAACTTTGGTGTCTCTATTGGCTGACATCCGAGACACACGACGGTCTTCGTTTACTCGACGGGTATCAGTTGTAACTGCTAGAGTTCGTCGATTTTCGTCGGTGCGTCGAGTTAGGGAAACGGTTCTGACAGAGCGTCGGTTGTCTGTTACTTCCCTTTCGCGAACCTGCCTGTCGCTCATTTCCCTAGACATAGCTCGTTCGCTTGAATGTCGATTCTCTCTAATTTCACGCTCCGTTTGTCGTTGAATTCTGATGTGCGCATCTCGCGTCAATCGTTGTTCTGGGAGTCGACGGTCAGTAGATTCTCGTCGTGTAGTAGTCGTATCACGAGTTTCCCTGTTTAAACGTTCATCAGAAAGCCGTCGATCAACGGATCGGAGACCTGTAGTTTCTCGTCGTTCGATTGCTAATCTATCGTCTCGTTGATCAACGGAACGGGCGTTTCGAGATTCTCGTTGTGCTCGAGTTGAAATAGTACGAAGATTTTGTACCAGACGTTCATTTGATAGTCGCCGATCAGCAGTTCGCCCATCTCTAACTTCCCGACTTACTTGCATAGATACAGAATCACGTGAATCTCGACTAATTCGTTCATCAGATGGTTGCCGGACAATGGACCGTATAGTTTTGGTTTGTCGTCGTGCTTGTGATAAATCGCGCACTGCTCGGGTCAGTCGTTCTTCGGGAATTCGTCTATCAACCGATCGTTCATTCCCAGTTTCACGTGACTCAGAGAGTCTGTCAATAGCCCTAATTTCTCTCCGCACTCGCATGCGTGATTCACGTGATAGATCGCGAGCCTCTTGGGTTAGTCGATCTTCAGAGAGCTGTCTATTAGCTGATCGCATACTTCTAATTTCTCTATCCACCCTCGTTTGCATTTCACGTGAATCTCTAGTAAATCGATCACTAGGAGAACTTCGATCAGCGGATCGCACGATCCTAGCTTCACGCTGTACTCTCATTGAGATTACATTACGTGTTTCTCTAGTTAGTCGTTCTTCAGGAAGTCGATCTACGGACCTGATATCTCTAGTGTTTTGAAGTGTTCGCCTAGAAGGTACATTGCGTGCTTCTCTGCGTGTCAACCTTTCACGTGATAATTGACGTTCGCCTGAAAGAACATCTGCGATTCGTTGACTCTGGTCAATTGCACGCGATTCTCTTGTAAATCGTTCATCAGACACACGTCGATCAGTGGATCGTCTTTCCCTAGTTTCTCGTTGCATACGAACTGAGTTATCTATTCGATTTTCTTCTGATAGGGCTGCACGTTCTCTGGAAATACGTCGGGTAAACACTCGATTAATTGATGTTTCCCTGTCATTTGTATTTCTGGAAGTAGTCTGTCGCGTATCCCTAATATTTCTGCTTACACGGTTTCGTTGGATTGATATTCGGCTGTTATAAAGCCCATCAGATACTCTAGATCGAGATTCCAATCGTCGTTCTGTTATTTGCGTGGAGCCTTGTCGATCATTTTGTAATAACTCGGTAAAAGAAGGATTGCCACTGACGCAGCGACCAGTATTAGAATCGCATTGCCCACTTGAAATAACACGTCGTGAATTTAACAGTATTCTTCGATCCACTCTGTTTAATTTGTTGCCATTTAGCTCGGACCTTTCCCGTTGAGAAATATCTGTTCGAACGTTTAAGCGGCTTGCATCTTTGTTAGAAGATCTGCGCTGCATCAATTGGTTAGTCATGCGATCAGAACGTTCAGAAATCCTGGAAGAAAAACCACGACGATCTCCATTTCGGGAATTTTCGATCGTGCGGCGCACAGCATTCCTTTCAAGATTAATTCTTGAACGATTTTCACTAAGAACATCGTTTTCTTTGCGAGATTCAGAAGCGTCACGTGTCAGTCGACGATCACTAGTCAAGAGACTGTCCACAAATCGATTTTGATCACCCATACGTTGCTTTGAATCACGTCGTTCAGCTGCTGTGATGGAAAGTCGCCGAGAATTGCGATCGAGAGATGCACGTCTATCGTCGAATCGAGACTCTACAAACCTTTGACGGCTGGCAGAATCAGCGCTGCGGATTCGAATTTCGTGACTCCTTTGGCTGTCAACGATTCGGCGGGAAAGTGATCGATCAAAACGTCCGACATTTACGTCGCGTCGTTCATCTCCACGTTCTCTTGACTGGCGAGCTTCGTTATTTCGCGTTTCGGAATTCATTATTCGGCTATCGCGTCCAACCATATTGCGTCTGGAGCGATCTTCGACTTTCCTATATTCGTTTGCAGTAAGTCGTCGTGAGAGCGAAACGGTAGGGGCGACCCGGCGCAGTTCGAACGAGCTTCGTACGAATTGTCGCCGGTCCGCCGCGGCCGCGCCTGATGCCTCCTTGTTTGAATTTCTTTCGCGATAGATTCTGCTGTTTTCTGTACCAAGATGATACCTGGAAAGCACGACCTTAGTCTCTTTCAATCCGATGTTATTCTTCACGGCGTTCTCCTTGGCTTGTATAACAGTGTCGTTATCCTTACCAGTCTTTTCGTCTCTTTGACAGAAACGCTCGTCAGTTTTCATACCGTTGCACACATTTTCGATGAAACTTCTCGACGGATGAATCACAAGAAGCAATAATGCCCCGATTGCCAGAAGCGCGTCTTTATGCATTGTATCCCGAAGTATATATATACTTTACAATGTAATATCACAAGAATGATTTGAACTCTTCGAAACTTTCGGAGGTTAGCGCAGATACTTGTCAACCTGATCAGCGATCGGAGAGTTGTGCCGTTTGTAGAAAATTCAACCCCTTATATACTACAAATGTTAGTACCAATTTCACACTCTTCTTGGCAGGTAACGATTCCAATTTTCTCCCGCCCACGCTTAAAGTGATTTTAGTTGCCCATTATTCCCATCGATGGAAAGACTCTTAGAATGTGTCACAAAACGAAGTGCTCCTGCGCAGTTGAGGGCCGGTGAAAACGGTGAAGATATTCTCTTGCGCAGAATGCTGTTAGAATGGGGCTTGTGTTCATTTAGAGGGTCGGTGTGATTGAATTTATTGTTCACAGGCGTTTAGAGCGCGGTAATCTAAATCTGTGACATAATGCAATTTGTAAACCGTATATTGGAGCCGCACAGGAAGATCGTATAACGGTGGGAACCCATTTGCTCAAGGTCGGAATTCATTTTGAACACTAAGTAATATCTTATCTATCTATTTAAGGTAGAAACAAATTATACCTTTGAAGTATTAATACAAATCATGAAAAAAGCTGCGCTTAAGCCATGACCACCACCATTTAAAAATAAAAAGTTTCTAATTGTCGGCGTCTATAATAAATAAAACGAATGTTAGATAATATTGATACACAGAAAAATATAATTTTCAATTATTTTTAATGACGCTGTTTTTTGCTTCTGCATTATCAATAAAATCAGTGAATATATAGTTTTTTTATGAATAAGAAAAGCAACTAGCTTTATCGATATACCTAGTGATTGTTATGGGTTGTATTTAATTGGCTTTGTTATCGGACATTCAAATACGGAGTTGTAATTAACTGCAGTACCAATGTGACCTTAGTTAGAAGGGTTATCTGAAAACCATCGTAAATTCCTTATATGATGATTTATTCTTCTTCTTCTTCTTTCATATTTGCTCCCTAAGTGGACCATATGGACACCATGTGCAGCCTTCAAGAATCTCCATTGCCCGCCAGTACTCTTGGTCTTCCCAGGTCATACCTGCATCCCATAACTCCGCTGAATACATTCTGTAGATAGTACAATATTTAACTGGTTTGCTTGAAGAATAAGCAGGTCGGGTTAAGACTTTCTTAGACTCTCTTGTGATAATTTACTGCAAAGATATTCTATATTTTGTAAAGATTTTGCTGATAAACGTGAAATTCTGGTGAAAGGTATAAATCGAACTAGAATATAGCTAAAATACGTGTGCCAATAAATCTAAAGAACACATTTTATTTCTACAATGATGGTTTTTGTGTAAAATAGCGGAAAATATCTCGATATTAATACCAAAATAAAACCTTATTATTCTCTTAATAACGTGTAACCCTTTCTTATGATTTTTTCTCGAAAAAAATATTTATAATCGAAGTGTATGGTGATGTCCTCTATAAAAACTCAATTGCTATTTTTGTAGTCAGTGAAAATCATTGAATGATTGGAAAATTCTACGGTGAGCAACATTGTGGATTCGCTGGCATGTTAAGTTGGCATATGCGTCGCCGTTGCCAACGAAAGCTGCTGGCTGCTGATAAATTTGGTTAGGTCTCAGTTGGCAATCCTATCGCTTGATCGCGTCCGCAGAATGGCGATGACGTCAATCCATTCAACAATGGGGACTTCGAGGGGGGTAAATTTTGTCACTTCGCTAGGGCAGTGTCACTTTCGAACCTACTCGATTTTATAGTGTGTTATTTGAATCAATTGTTTTGTCTGTAAAACAACATTATATTTAACCTTATTCTAACACAGAGTGAGTTTCATTTGTAATACATAGAATAACATTTTCAATCCACCCCAAACTATGGGAGACAATTAATTATAATTACAAAACTTGGCAGTGAGAAAAATGTTTTAGTTTTGAATAATTGACCGTACTCATAAAAAATGGTGAGTAAAAATTTTTATTTTAACATTGAGACTTTCATTATAGAAGACTTTTATTTATAAAGACTGAAATTTATTCGTTTAACGTTCAACCTATTGAGTTTTTGGTATGAGCTATAGACGGTTACCTGTTACGGACTATTGGGAATTTTGAAAATGTTTAGAGTTGCGAGTGCTATTCATTGCACTGCATCACAATTGGCAGCCAATATTAAACTACAATATTAAGCAATTAATGGATATACAACAATTGAGGTATGTTTGATGGATATACAATAACACACTAAAATGTTACAATTAACTAGGAAGAATTATTTCGGAATCGAACTTTCTAATACAAACGATTTTTTATTCACCAAAAGAGTTCATACAGTTATATGTAATATATTTTACTGAGATTTCAATTATATTTTTATTGTATTTGGGATTACGTAAAAAAAAAATATTACTTAAAAGTTTTAGTTACATCATGGTAGATGAGGTTTAAAAATATTATTTTGATGATAAATTGGATAATACTGTAAATATTATACACACTAGTCACAACCATATACGCACTATGTCTGGAGAGTGTGTATTATGCTTATAAAAATAAACATTAATGAAAATGTTATACTATGTGAATTTACTAGTTTGATGATAACGAAGCTCATTGTTCACTAGTCAACTAAACTATCAACATTGGAAATCGAAATTTAAAACCGTTTTGTCTATTTTAGAATATCACACCTTAAATAGATATTTATAATGATTTTTTAGAAAACTTCATAAAATGATTTGTAAAATAAGAAACGGAATCGCAATGACGTGATTGCATCACAATAAAAAATTCCGTGGGCGGTTGACGACTGTTTCCAGGGTGGCAAGAAAATGATGCACGGGAAATTTTCAGTGTTTCGTGTCCCCATGGAGATAATGCAAAAAAAGTTTACCGTTATTCGATTCCGTTAATGAAAAACTTATTTGTAAAAAACAAAACAAACTATATTTCATTACATGAAATATAAGATCTATACAATTTAAAATATACGTAAATTTGTCATTAATATACTACCAAATATATATACGAAACTCATCGAAAGAATTTATTATCGATATATTATATTAATTGCCATATTTATGAAGAAATAAAAGCATTCCGCGGAATGATTTCAATGTATGAAACAATAATTATAAAATATGGACGATAGAGGATATGCGAAACCCGGAAAATGATTGCAAATTATTATATTATGTTTTATGAATGTCAAATCTATTTATTGGTTCTTGAAAATTATATAAAATAGTAGTTATGTATAGAATATCTCAACACTTAAAAAATATTATCAATCGTTGTATAATCGTGTATGCAGTGGCGTAGCTACCAAGGACCAGTTGGAGCGAACTGCTCCAGGTGCACGAATCATGGGAGGCGCACGTTCTAGTTGGAAGTAATTTTTTAAAGGTAGCGTGAGAGATAAAAACAAATCGAGAAATCATAATTTTTCGAAGGAATTATAAAATTTCATTATAACGAGAAATAGTAGCGGGCGCAACAGTTTTACTTGTTCGAGATATAGAATTTCAATTTATTGTTTTAATTACTTATGGAATGATTGCGCCTATTTGCTTTCATTATTTTATCTTTCTTTAAACGCTTTGATCAGTTTTTACACTATTATATAATTTATGTATATGCGTAAAAATAGGTTTTATATAGAACAATTGTACAAATATGAAAATGAGGTAAGTGAGATTCAGGATCACGGGAAACATCCGCAGCATGTTTTCCAGTTGATTCAGCATCGGTGCACTACTTTTAATGTACCGAGGGCTGTTCGATCTATTATATTATCTCCGAGCTCTTCACGAATCTACCCGCATTATTCAGACAAGGCATTCGTTTTCAAAGTTCAATCTATGTTTTCATCATATGTCATGATTTGCTTTCATATGGTAGCACTGGAAAATGCATACCACAAACACTGGTATTTGGTTCGAATCGAATACCTTACAGTCTGTTTCTGCATAGCGCGACCGAATACAAGATGTTAATTTGAGATGTCATGTTGTGTTGAAATCAAGGTCGCGCCACACAGATTGTGCACCACACAAGAGCGCCTGAATATGATGGACGCCCTTTTATAAGAACAATGAAATAATTTAGCCAACATTTTCATAGTGCAATGAAATATACGTAATTAAAACAAGTATACTATAAAAATGTAAAATACTTATTTAGATTGGTCACAACGAGTTAAAATAGGCAAGCTATTAATCCGTGAAATTATGTTAACAGATGGTTCAAAAATCTTTTTTCACAAGGGCACATCCTACCCACGGTGCAGCACTGCTTGAAATATAGAATTTATCACGCCTATCCTCATCGCAACTATTGCTATATAGACTTAATATAATATATACGTGTATTTTAAGTCTTTAAGTCTTGAATGGATTGGGCGACTATACTGGCAACTCACAATCAAACTCTCTCAATATACTATTCGAGGGATGTAGTTCCAAAGTGAACTTATTTTACAATGCCAAAATTGAAAGGTAAAGATTGGTAGAAGTTTTTTTTTATAGAAGAACCATATGGTATGTAAACCAGTAGGTCAAATCATTTTTAAAAATATTGAAAACAAAAATGAACATTGAAAGCCATGACATGTGGTTATTCCATACAACAAAATACTTGTTCTCGATATTCTCCTTTCAATTTTGGCATAGTGGAATAGGTTCACTTTGAAATTATACGCCTCATTTCTTCGAGGATGGCAAGTTAACTAGACAGCCAAATTAGTTACAAGCAGCTAGTGATTAAAACATTCGTATTATGGTCAACAGTGAAAGATACGCTAGGGATTGATAAATATTTTTATTTTTCAAAGTTAGTAGAGAATTAGTAAAATTTATTACTAATCGTCAAAATCAAGATGCTCCGTGATGAAATCAATGAACGATGAAACTTTTGTGTACACAGATGGAGCGCCTTTGGTTCCACATGGATTCATTCCCCATGAAACAATTCCGATCTGAAAAAAAGACATAAAACCGAATCATTATCAAAGATGAGCGAAACGTGTTATAAGCATTTTATTTGTTCAATTGATGTTAAATAATTTATTCAATGAGCGACACTGAGAATTTGAATATCGACGGCTTAAAGTCCATTTTGAAAATATTACAGGAGAGTGTAAAAACTGATTATTTCAATATTTGTTTTTGCGATTATTTTGATATAAAAAACACACTTTAAACGATTTATTCATAAAGCTGCTTATGATAAAAATATTTTTGATAGATCTGAATACAAAAGAACAGACTTATATATATTTTTAAATCTAGGTTACGAGGTTGTTAAATTTTCATGTGAGCCTTTTTCGATATATATATTTAAATAATTTTAAATTGTCAAATTAATACGGGAGATGCTTATATGAACTGATACGACTGAATCAAATTTGCACTTTAAGCAATCGTTAAGAAAAAATAGTCTGACGAATATTTGTATATGTTATTATTACACGTTGTCGTCATACATTTCGCCTTACATCTACTAGTATTATTTTTAAAACTGTATCTGGTCTGAAGGTAAGGCAGATGGATGATCCCATATACCTAATGTGAAAAATTATCTAGAAAAAATATTTTCACGAGGAATCGTCAGGTAATATTTCATGGAATGTCCTGCTATATTTCATGGAATTTTATGGTTCGAATTCGTAACTTAAAGATCATTACAATTTATGTAGTGACGTTTTATAATAGTTTAGTAATATCTAGTGTTATAGATTCAAGAAGTTATGTCAATATGCGTTTCGTTTCTGCCGAAAGACAATACGAGTACCTATTTTAACTCATTTCGGTTAAAATAATAGGTGACTATATCACATAGATTTATTCTGCATTAGTATTAAATACTTTTATGAGTCTAGTCAAGCCAAAAACGTCATTTAACAAATCTCCATGAAACCAGTAGATGTAGAGTTTATAGTAAATTATCATACATTATGATTGTTTAATATTAACTTGAAGCTTTCTACTTTTGGCAATGATCATCATAATATAATATTATAGACACCTATTCATTTTATAAAAATGGAGATTGATTTCTAAACTGTGTAAAAGTGTGTGTAAAAAGGGATCAAAGCATCCAACGGTATGTACGTTTAGTCACGTACGTTATACTGATGTACCCATTTATACCATGGATTAAGAAGTCATGTAGATAGTTTAGTAGTACAATGACAAATTTATGCATAGTGCGTACCTACATCAATAAGGTTGCGGGACTGTGGAGCATATAGTCAAAAAGAAATCGTTCATATTTAACATGTTTATTTTATGACGTGTCATGTGTATTATGAGTGTCAGCCAATGTATTGAAAATATACCAAAAGGCGTCATTAATAATTTGTGTGTATATTGAAGTATTTTTTTCCAAATGGTTAAGTTTAGACACCAAGCAGGTCAATTGATATGTCCAAAGCACTTCAAATCATTGTGAATTTCAGACACTCTTACGTTAAATTTCAAATACCGTTATATTTTCAGCTAGAAATATACTAAAGAAATGGAAAATGTTGCAGACGTTGACACTATGATAATATGTATGATAATTAAAGAGCGTTCGTTCTTTTTTAAATTATTCCTATAATTATATCATTGGTTGGAAGAAGAAGTAAAGTGGGTATGACTTGACAACGGGGAAATGCTTGGTGTGTTGACCAATTTCTAATTCCCTTATGAAATCAAACCATCTCACCATAGTATTGGATGCAAATTTTTTTTCGGAAGACGTATGATATATATATATTTTTATACCATGTTTGCTCCCAAAGTAGAGCATATAGATCCACACAGTGTGAAGAAATCCACTCCGAAAGTGGAGTATATGGATCTC
>JAGVSQ010003363.1:0-21817 GCA_022683975.1 Rhyacophila evoluta | reverse complement strand
CGAAAGGCGAAACCCGGGTCGCTAACAGTGATCTCACATATGGAAGTTTACCAATATTACTTATATTTATAATCGGTTAATATCATATGCTTTTTAACTTATGTCAACATTTTTTTTTTTAAGAATTGATTGTCAGAAAATTGCTCAACCAATTAGTTTACCAGTATTTCTTGAGTGGACATCTTCACATGGTTGACATCCATATGCTTCATTTTCAGAGTTGACATGGTATGAATAAACAAAAAACTCATTTAAATAGAAGCGTATGGCAGTAATTATTCTCTCTGTCAATCGCAATCATTTGTTATGAAAGCTTACTTTTACTTTTTTCAATATCTGATAACGATTCTAAAAGCTCAGTTTTATTTATATATAAAGGTAATTCATATAGGTAATGTAAACATAATTTTGTGCTTATGCTGCAATGAAAAAATATTTGATGATTATAAAAACATAGCTTTAACATGTTACGACTTATTTATTTTATCAGTACATTGGATATGTTTTTGTGTACGTTATTATTATTCAAAAAAGAAAATAATCAAATACTCACTTCATGTGTTTCATCAGTAAGACAGTTGATATATTAATAGAAATTCATAAACATTATGACGCTTAAAGTAACAACCAAACACTTTATTATTTTTCTGTTATGTTTTTGATGATTGTGATAATCAATTCTGGAAATTTCCCCATCGATGTGAAAAGTTCTAGCTGTGCAATAAAATTAAATCGAAAGAAAAATAATTCCGCCTCTTGTAACATCCTGTTATTCGGTGACGCTTGACTTCATATTGCGACAAAATAACATTTTTTATTTTTAAACGGCTGTTCACACCTTATGTTACATATAAAACAACTAACTTTTTATATAAAAAGTGAGGATAACTTAGATTGGATACGTGACTAAAGTAAGCTTCGATTTATTCCCTGCCAATGAAAATTAAATTAAACAATCCCTGTCAGTAAGTTTACATAACTAGTACAAAGCAAAGTATTCAAATATTTGTGCTTACTGCTGTGTAAGACTTTTTTTTTTTTAAACACATATTTATTAGCAATACGAGCTTAACTTAAACATGCGTAGATTAGCGGGTGACGATCATGCGCTGCATCAATTTATAAGAAAAGGAGAAGAATTATTAAAATATTTCTCTGCATAGTATTGCTTTATAATGTATTGAAATGACTAATAGTTTTATAATCATTTTGTCGGAAATTTAAAAACATGATTGACATTAATATATAAAAATATTTTTTAAATTTACATATTAAGTTATCGTTTATTTTGTTGAGATATCAACTGAGAACTGAATTCAGATAAGATTTTACATAACCGATTAAAGCGATACAAGCTAGGTTCTCTATCTCGATTATTTGTTTTCTTTTTACATACAAACATAGTAACAAATTATGAATAACACATATAAATGTAATTTCTCATACTTTTATCATATTTTGAAATTCAACAAGTTGTTATTTAGCAGACTACCTCATCTCTTTGTTGTTTTATTTTGTAAACATCTAAAGAAGTCAATACACGAGTATTTATTTTATTATCCCTAAGTAATTTCCGATATTTTCCTTTCTGCGTGAATAGAATGACAATTAAAACCCTTCTTTCTCTAGATAAACAGGAAAAGACCATTGTTATATTTTTTTTGAAAAAAAAAAATCATGTCACTTTGTATTTAATAATGAATTATCGTAAGGATTCCATGATATACTTGAAGTCACAATGTAAAGGAAGTTGTGTTTACATTTATGATACGTATACAATTGGCGCTTATTTAAAATCTGAATAACTTGTTTTTTTTACAACACGTTACGCCACCGCTTCTCCAATGCGGGTATATATCGTGGCGTAATGAAGTGTTATTCAAAGGACCGAATGTATTTCAGGACTAGATTTTACAAAGTTTTATTGGTATACATTGGAGTATTCGTGATTTCGATTGTAACTGACTTGTGTTAATTTAATTTAGAGCCTTGTTGAGACTTTTAAGGTATCAGTCACTGATGGGTGCCGGATTTTTTAAAAACTACTAAATATCTTTCGTAGAAAGTAAGCCACAATAGCTGACCGGTCCGATGAATAGTCGAACAGACTTGAGAAGTTTTATATCGAAATACGAAAACACTTTGAGAGGACGCGATTGGTATCTTAAAATTGACTGCATAAGAGGTAGAAGATTCTATAAGACTAAGACATATTATTTATCAACTGGAAACAAATTAATTTACGTAGTATATCTTTTCGTATAAAGATACGAAACCGCTGACATTAATCTTTCCATAGGAATCACTTTGAATGATTGGATACACCGGTTGACACTCCTAAGCCTCAGTAATTATTCGAGGTCAACTGGTTTCATCATATTTCCGGAAAATGATTATCGCAGATTTTCTTTTAGTTCGTTATTCGCAAAATAAACACACAAATATGTCGATAGATACTTGATACAATCGTATATCATATGAAATTATGTTACACAACGTGAGATACGCTCGTTTTTCAATCATTCAGTTACACTCTTCACTATACGTGAGCTGTCTGTTGTGCAGCAAAAGTGAAACATGAATATTCTTACTACTTCTAACTGTAGTTTTAGGGATTTAAAATCGAAACAATCGATGGGCAAATATTTTATCTCTACCAAAAATTTGTTTGAAGTTATAAACATACAGAGAGGTAAACACTTGCATGAATTAAATCACAACTCACATCCGATCAGAATATTGATCTATAAAATTTGCCGTATCGGGTAATTAAACACTAAACATTGTACGCTTAAATTTGATTTCGATGTTATTTTGATTGCTGCATCGAGGAATGTAATCCCGTATACTTGTTTACGTTAACGTTCCATCTCTATAAATATTTTGAAACTAATACATATGTTTATTAATTGCTATTAAAATATATATAACATGGCATGGTCACATTCAACATAATAATATCTCTGTTAGCATGAATAAGTTGATTATCGCAGCTATTTTGCATGACTCGCGAAGTTACTATTAACTTATCCGTTACTATTTCATAGAACTAAATCCAAAAGAAAAAATGGTCGTCAGGTAAGCATTTAAAAATTTCCAAATATTCAATGGAACGCGATTAAAAGTCGTATTTTATGGTTATGTAAATAAATCCAGCACGAATATGTCCATGTATACGTATTTTTGCCAATCGGCCCTCTACACATATTTAATATTTACGTGACGATATCGGATTTAAATCGAGTGTCTTTAACGGGGTCCATCCGTCTATTCATTACCTGGTGGTGTTGTACCAGGCTTACGCGGAGCGAAGCGCAGGGAGCGCCGGCGCACGAGGATCTCGGGGAGAAGGAGCCGGAAGTCAGGGATGACGATGCGGGAGGCGACTCTCCGAACCTCGCGAGGGCCGTCAGACTTCTTCAGCTGCATTCGCTCGACAAGCTGTACTCCCAGCATACGAGACCAAGGTACAGATCATAACGTAGGACTTCCCGTAGACCTAGAAAACCCCTTTACAGATAGAAACTCAGTGGAAAATTACAAAAAACTTCTACTCTTGACATGGACGAATTATGGATTTTTGATTCGTTTGTGAAATATCAACATATTTCATATTATAAAATCGACTGACAACTTGAACCAGAAAATTCGTGGCAGCAGAAAAGGAATGCAGAATTTGTAAAAAGTTAACTTACGATGAAAATTTTCTTATATAATTCAAATACCCTCAGACAATACTTTCAGTATCCCTGAAGTTTTTTTTTAATTTTTTTGAAGTAGTGAAATTTGTTAAATTTTCACAGTTTCATTGATCTCAACTATGTTGAAGATGAAGTTTCCAGCCGCAATTATTATTGCAGTTTAAAAAATAAGCAAAAACATCTGAATTATTTTAATATGGCACAGTAAAATGCATGGGGCAAGAATAGTGACAAAAGGAAATGAAAGATGTGATGCGAGCTTAAGTACGAAGAAAACGAAAAATAGCCTTCTTGGAAACCTGGATGTGTTAATTTGAAGAAAGCTTGCATTGAAAAGTTTACTAGAAAATTAAAGTCTTTCAACGGCTTTCTTACTTTTCCGAACAAATATTTAGATTTTGATTACAAGATTACAAGGTCATCTTAACCTTTTCTCTCTCATTGGTTCGTTCGTCCTATACTTAATTAACAGTTTTTCAAGACATTTTTATATGTAGATAGGCACTGTATCGAATACGAGGCCATTTCATTCGACTAATGGTAAGGGGGGAAATTACGAAACAATTTTTTTCTGTACTGCAGATGTACAAAAAGGCGAAGATATAAAAATACTTTTCATTTCTATACAAACTTCAATATTGAGAAAATAAGTTGTTTTCGACAAATGTCTCAGAAAGCTAGAGCTAAAATAATAATTCAGTGTAATTGTTAAGTTCTTACAATTTAATTTAAAAAATATATTTATTACATCTATTTGATACATTTTAAATAATTGTTACTGTGGAAAAAAATTGTTCTGCCAGAATAATTAAATCTCCCTAACACATCTACAAAATATACATGATCGATTCGTTACATTTCAACTTAAAATCATTTAGTTAGTTATTTGTCTATGTTATGGTTATTAAGGTTATTTAGTAATGACTATGTCCGCTCCGAATCGAGGGCTTAATAGATTATTTTCACAAAGATTAGTAGTCCACAAATCTTTCAACCCATTGACTATCCACTTTACTTTATCTTAGAAGTTTAAAACACGACTGCGACATTTGAACTTGAACCTCACTCAGCCGTTTAGTTACCTGCAAATGCCAAATTAGTATCTTAATTTAACTTTTAAGTTTGAAAAAAGGAGACCATGTCATATTTGCGAACACGAAAAGGAATTTCAAAGACATAAATTTTATTAGTTTTTTAAAAATAAATTCTTAAATTAATATAAAATTATGTAAATAAAAAACGAGTTTATTAAGCTATGTGCACTTAGGTTGTCTTTTGACTTTGGCCCAAAATAATTAATTAGACTTTTTGTGTCTTCTTCCTTTCTACAGTGAAAATTGAAGTGATGTCATTATGTAGCGTGGATAGAAAGAATATGCATATTTCTTCATCTATAATTTTACAATATTTTTATTTGTAGATTGAACGGTTTTCGATACAAAAAAATATAATAAAATCTGAACAATAGTTCTAAATTTCCAATGCGTTGGTCGTAAGTGATTATATTACTAATTTATAATGAATTATCACTGACAAAAACAATTTTTGTTTTGATTTCAACGTATTAAAAATTTCATCAGGTACTTGCTTAATTCAGAAGGGGTTCTTATAATTTTACTTAGGTAATAACCGAAAAGGAAACGGAGCACTCAGGAATAATTTGGAAAGCTCGTTATGTGAATTTTAATGGTTTTTTTTTTACTAAGTGACCATATTTTTTAATCTGTAATATATTCCAATCATACAAAACCTTTCCACACTTTTCGAGAAATCATGTCTGGCAACGATTTGCTTTGCATTGTAATTTTGTATTATATTTAAATTAAATACAAAAAAAATACATCATTCGTAAACATTCGTATGAGTTTCCAAACAACGGTTTCCCAGATTTAAGATGAATCAATTTGATTAAAACATTAACTACTGTTTTATATTTATGTCATATGTGACAAATATATTTTTATTGAACAGTGTATGCGACCACTCTAGATATTATAATTATCATTATAGATAATATTACTAGTCAATATTAAGTACATGTTTTATCAAAATGTATCCATATTTAAAATCAAATAATTTACTAAATATTTTTTAACCATATTCGCTACGAAAGTGGTGTATATAGATCTACACATTGTGAAGATCCCCGCTACTAAAGTGGAAAAGAAGGATCTCCGCAATGTAAAGACATATCTTGAAAGATTATTTTTCACAAAGTAGGTGTTCAGAAAATTCCGATTGGCATCCATTCCTGCATTTTAAGATTTTTTTATATTCTACGGATGCGGTAATCAAACCTGAACTCCTCAGATGCAATTTGTGCACGCCAACCTCTACACAATCGGAGAGAAAGCTATTAATTCATTTAACATTGTGAGATTTGATTTTCAATTAAATTTATTAAAATCCTTTGGTGTTTGATGAATAGCAGCATCTACAGGTACCGTGAAAAAACATTCATGTCGAATTCTGTTTGATCATTATATTTTATATACTATGTTGCAAAATATTATAAGCAAATTTGTAAGCATCGTCTTTCCTCTCAGGAAAATGAAGATATCTGAGAATTGAAATATGACAAAATGTTTAAAAGAACAGTCATACGATACAATTGTATTGGATGGTAAAACATACTATATTTTTAAGTCTACAATTTTCGTATACTAGAAAGGAATATTGCTTAGCATTTTATTTCATGTGAGATTTTCTTTATTGTTTCAGATTTGGAAAACGGTCATACACGCATGCCGCTTGGGGTAGGGATAATCCGGTAAGAAACAATATCGAATAAAAGAACACTGCCCTAACTCAAGATCATAGTTTTTTAACAAACAGAGAAGAGCAAAAAACATTAAGTTTAATTTCGTTTATTTTCACTTTGCATATGTGTGTTCAAAGTGAGAATTTTATATTCATATAAAACCATGCTACGATCGAGTGCGTGAATTGTTTTGTTTGAAGAGTTTGAAGAATTTTATATCTAACACTGAACAACTCACTCTTAATTTTTGTCATGTGTATAAGTTTACATGATAATATCATAACAAAAGTATTTTTAATACCATCTTCACTCCGTATGAAGATGTCTCTATAATATGAAGACATATCTCGACAGATAATTTTCACGAAAATTGTTTGTCATATGGCTCAACCCAATAGGAATCCAGCCCTGCATTATTAGACTTTTTTTAAATCCGGCAGATGTGGGAATGGAATCCGCATTCCCCGAATGCAAGAGTTGCACGCTAATCTTTCAGTTACAGGAGAGAAAGTAATAAAGTAAATATATAAAGTAATATGGGTGTGAATTTCAGCTAAGTGGTCGTTCATTTTGAAGAGTGATTTATTTTCATAGTTTCAAATGTTAGGCACTTCATGCCTATTTTCCAAAGCGTCAATCATTTACATAAAAATTCGTAACGTCTGTTATTATTTAGTTTATTTTTAAAAATTTTCTCCTTCTTCTTGGAATTCTTGGTCTTTTTTAAATGTGGCCAAGACCTTTTTCCTAAAAAAAATCAGATTTGTTTCATAAGGTATTCATTCATTCATCGCCCAAAAGGAATATTATCTGCTCTATGCTAGCCCTGAATAATAATATATTTATATTTATGTAATTTATATATATCTATGTTATAAACTTTTATATATTACATTCTGCAAACCAGCTTTTTGACCCCATCAATATCACAAGAGGTTCCCGGTATAATTTTTAAAAGGGTTCCATTCTCATTAAACCGCGGTATACTCATACTTGTATATTTGGAAAAAAATGTTACAAGTATACAAAAATAATAATAATAGAGAAGCCAACGGCACGCGGTGTTCCCAAGGGGTCACTCATCCAAGTACTATCCATGCCCAAGGTGCTTTCAACATTATATGGTCGCTGGCGGACATTTATTGTTCCGAAAGACACTTCAAAGAGAAAAAGTATATTTAAAGACAATCAAGACATACGCAACTGCTGGAAATTTAACGATAAAGCGGTAACAGAAAAATGATCAAAACTCATTTCTACGCCGCACAAAATCGAACGTATGTTTTTGAAGACTGTCGGTCTTTTTTTATTTTAGTGCTACCATATATCCGCAGGCTACAAACAGTTGAAATACAAGGTTACCTATTTTATTTATGCACAAGGCAAATTTCTCAAATTTATGATAACAATAATTGAGACCGATTAATAACTGTGACGTATTAACATTACGAAACGATTTCTTGGCAAACAGTTTTCAATACTCACTAAGATTCATAAAATTTCCTCTGTCAACGCATCGCTTGTCTACTGGACTGCTATGATCCTTCTTCGAGAACTGGATATTCAAGTTCTTTATATCACGGCCGTGCCGGGAGTCATCTGGAGATTACCCCCACTGCTGGGTATCAGCTCAATAAGCTGGTGCACTCGGGACGCTATGGTATGCATTTTCGTATACGATGATAACTGTGGCGACAGTGAAGAACTTTCTCCAAAAGTATAGACGAGCATAGTCGTCCTTCCCAAATTTAAAGTGGGACAAGTTATTAACTAAGTTGGGTTTGCTTCCAAGTTTTGTTAGATATTTGTATTTCCTGTTAGCTTATGAAGTAAATTGCCTAGCACTTCCATTTTGAGTATCTTCGTCGGTCGAAAAGGGTGACTGTCTCGAGTCAATTTGGCAATCAGTGCGACCGTCTGTAAACTGTGACTTGTAGGAATCATGTATAACGCACACTAATCATTTTTCGTTACGTCCCGGTATATGCCATGTGACGGATGTAGTAATGTGGTGGGTGACAATAATGAGTGAAAATAATGATTCGGTTTTATTAATTTCAGGTGGAAATCGACCGTCCCGAAAACTGGCTGACATTCTCTCGTCGAAGATGAGGCAAATATCCCCTTCCTTTTCCGACGACTTAAGATGGACGAGTCCGAAGCGCAGCCCTGTACTAAATTTTACGCACATCAACATTATTTATTTTTCTCTTTCTTTCTTTCTTAAAATGAATACCTTAAACTATTAAAAGAGTAATGGAATAACTTTTAACTTTGTTCATGCGGTGTATAGAATATGAATTTATTGTTTCACCGTAGCAAGCATTAACTGTAAACATTATAAATGCTCACTTCTCACAATTGTCAGAATACTTTTTCTTGTAAAACCAACGGTTATAATAATTAAAATATCTATAAAATTTATTGTTTTTTTATTTTTTATGTCTACATACTTATTTAATTTTAGCCGCATGAATTTTTTTAATTTTGTTGTCTATGATAATTTATGGATACAAACACAGCGACTTATTAGATCGCTAATAAAAAAAAATAAAAAAAAATACAGTTAAAATAGTAATAATTATGGAAAATGTATTTTGTATTGTCGTGTATATTGGTAAATTTGCCGTTTTAAACGCATGATTTTTTTTCAGTTTCTTTATTGAACATATGATTTAGTTAATAAATTATATTTTTTTTTGGGCAAATTGTTTTATTTATTCGTTCACAATACAACTGTTATATCGATTTCAATTCAATTCATATTTGACTTTTGAAAAGAAATGATATATTGATTTATTTGTCAATAGTGAAAAGAACATTCTCAACGATAAATTGTTTTCGATTTCATACAAAAATTGGAAATCATTTCTTTATGAATTTTATTGAAAAATAATACTATGTATAGTGTATTTACAAAGTAAATAATATAATGTTTACGGCAAGAATAATTATTCAGATGTGTTAGGTATTAAAGTGAAGTTATACTTACCTATACTATATAATATATTAAAAATGCATGAAATTGATGAAATCGTAGAAAAATAATACATTAAAAGCATGTTTGAATATTATGGTAAAATGCACTAAATATTCATGTAAAGTGTTGAATAAATATAATATTATAAAAAGTGTAACGAATGTGTGTAAAGATGAGATCAAATAAAATTGTCTTAAAAAATAAACGTTACTTATCTTGTGTATTCTGCAATTTAAAAATAATCTTTTATTAGTTGGAATGTCTTTTTATTTTTTATTACTGTCGAAAAACTCACCGACCGAACTCAGCACTACTGAAGATTATTATGAGAAAGAAAACTCTCCTTTCATTCGAGCATTCGTTTTTCCGCAGATCAGACAGTCGTCAATCGTTCTAGACTTATTCTAAATAGTCAAAACTAAGTGGCAAAGGAGGCTATAACCAGGAAATATTATATATGCTTCACACGAAATATAGTTTTATATTTATCATTTCACCTAAGCTACCCATAAGCAAAAACGCAGTTAATGGCGAAAAATCATAAACTGATATATAATATATGAATCAATATACTAGATAAAATTTGGAACATAAATAAATAAAGAAAAAATAGAAAATCATTTATCTTTATACAAATCATAACGTGTTCTCTCCTTTAACAAAAATGGTTTCTTTGGCAAATTTTTCGAAGCAATAACATAGTACAACATGATAAAGTAAAAACACAGTGTGTGATACACATTTGCTGTCCTATTGCTTAGAAACGTTGACTTATTGCTTTTGTCTACAAAGCACCAATAAAAAATATGGTGGACTCAAATTTCTCAAAATTAAACTTTTGCCATAAGTTGCGTTTCTAGTTACAGGAGTTTTAGTTTTTTCTAGTTTCTTGTTTCTAGAAGGCAGTATAATATATAACGTAACTCGTAGGATGACAATGTTTCCAAATCTTTTATTATCAACTTTCGGTCCTTTGGTTTTCATTACCATGCTTGTACATATAACTTAAAAGCATTTCATCGATCGTGAGATTTCAGACCACATTACCATCAGAATTAAATTTCAATGAAAATTATTCAACTGTTATGTGGAGTGAAGTTCTGCAAGTAAATGCCAACTCAATTAATTATTTGGGTCAAGTACCTATATGCATGTGTTTTCCATTGAGGAGTAGATTCAGGCGACGATGAAGGGAGTGCTAGCATAAATGAAAACAAACAAGATATTTAGTGTTGTGTTATTATTGAATAATAATATTGTGCTTAAAAACAAACATCATTTGCTCAACAGGCATAGCTTAAATATGTTACATTAAATTTCAACAACGTGAAAATAAATAAATTTTGATCGGCCACCGAGTGAGCTCATCAAAATACAGTATAGTCATCTTATAAAGACGACGGTAATATACACTACCCAGTAGGAAATAAAATCTAACACACAATTGACCGTCTCCCTCTCTTATTCTCTAATACAAAAAGACAATAATTATTACATTTATATATAATATTAGCCGAAAATAATTTTATAACAGGCATCATTTTTTGCTTAATTACACGAATTTGCTTGACTTATTCACTATTTTATTTATTTATTACACAAAAATTATAAGAATAAGGAAACATTATAATATATGGAAAAGATTAATAGGTACGACTATTAGAGGTATGAAAAAATTGACCTATTTGGCACTTCATTTTTGGTAATGGCGATATTAAAAAAGTAAAATAAGCAGTCTAGTATGGAAAACAGTCCTGGATTTGGCACTAAAATACAAAAATATAGTATCGGAATCCCTTTTTATAAATTAAAATTGGTGTGAGGTATTTTTATCTTCTATGTTTTATTTCAACGGTTCCAATAATCGTTGGACAATTAATCTGTTTGAAAGAAAACAAAATACTTTCCGAAAGTTCTCGTTTCAATCAAATGACATACTTTTTAAATACAATCATATGTTTATAAAAATATTTGGTGAGTTTAGAGCAAACGTGTCAAGCTTTGACCCACAGCAAATATTTTTGCAGCCCGGCTAAATGTAAGAAATGTTAGAACAATAATATAAAAAAATGTTCAACTTTACTGGCTGAAAGGGTCTTGAATTGCCATCGGAGAGAAATATTTTAGGATGATACATTTAACATATTAATTATACATCTTTTCTTAATGCTACACAATATAAACACTTAGTGTTTCGGTAATTAAAAAGAAAATATGACTTGTAAAAAAAGAATTACATCGTCTTATGCTTAAGTAAATTGGATATATTTATTTATACAAGCAATTTGGACATCGTTAAACTATCTTCAGGGAATAAATTATTTTTAAGTTTTAGTACTAATGTGCCATGGGATCAAACATGTGCATAGAAATAGCTAATGGTATAGCTATGAATACACTTATTGAAAGACAATAGGAAAATCACAATAAAGAAAAAACAAAATATGAGCATTGTTTATAAAATCATAATAGTTATTAGAATGGTGGGCGCATAGGTAGAAAAAATAAAAAAAACAAGGTCATCATGGTAAATTAAAAAAAGACCAATACGTTTCAGTTTCAGCAAAGAAGAAAACCTGAAGAAGACTTTTTGCTTATCACAAGGAAAGACTACTTTCAAACATATATTTAGAAAAAGAAATTAAATTACTACATTACAAGATAGTAAAAAATGCTGAAGAACTATCAACTACTGTCATTCGATACGTATAATGACATCTCTGGACAGTTAAATGATACTATAGTATTGTTAATGGTGCAATAGATGTCACTTGATGACTTGTGTATCTGTGAAACATGAAATAATAAGAATAGGATAGGCGTAGAAAGAAAGTGAGTATTATATCTATAACAGGAACAAACACAATCTACAAAATGTGTTTAATTTATAGTTAAATTATAAGAGAGTCAAATTTTAAATAAATAAATTCGCATATGGGGAAAATATTTTTTGTTATTATAAGCTGTGTAATTAATGAAATTAAAAAGCGACAAAATTATGATAGAATTAGATTAGATGAGTTGGCAGTGCAAAATGTGATTCTGAGAAAAGGTTAACTGAAACTTCAGTTTGGAAAAATCGTTCTTCTACCTAAGAATTGTCAGTAAAAACTTTATGAGGGTAGCATACCTTTATAAAGGTATGCTAATTTTTTTGAAATACTATAACAGAAGACTAAAATAAAAAAATATTAAATGGTTAGCAAAGTTTTCAGATCTAGCATGTTGTGTGGTGAAATAGATTTATCAGTAATATTACTGTTGAGTGTAATTATACACATAACAAATAACAGAGGTTTTTGAGTGTTAATAACATAAAGTTATCATTCATATCAACAGAAAGATGACTTTTATGTAATCTAGTAAAATTCCATTTAAAAATAATTGATTTATAATAACATTGAATTTAATTTGTACGGGTTTTTACATAACTATTTCTTATTGATAAATTTGTGGCATTTTTGGATGTATCCTGAGATTCCAATGAAATCGCTTTAATGATAGACACATTTTTTTAGATTCTGAAAGCTTCATGTGAATATTTAAAATGAATACATATGCAAATTGTATAAGAGAACCCGATATCTATACAAAAGTAAAATTAATTTTATTATCATGTGCGCCTATGTAACAAACAACTTCTTTACTCTAATACATAATTTAATTATTACGTCGAGTTAAAAATATAAAGTTATATCAGTTTACAATATTGAGTCTAAAACTAAAACACAGATTCGAGAGTAACACCTACAAAATCTACAACGTATTTTGACAACTATCAAGACATTTAATTATATAGAAGAAGTAGAAATAGATTTAGTCATAAGTGATAGAAAATCGGATGGAAGTTCTGGGGCATTAGCTTTTACTTAATTGTTTACAAAATAACATTCATCCATCTAATATGAACTACGAGGTAAGTCTTCCAACATTTCTAGTAACAAGTAAACGCTACATTCTAATAATTATATCTTTAAATTTCTCCATTCAGTAAACATTCATTCCTAATAAGTTTGGGAATAGATTTTAGGATTTCTCTTAAAATAATTGCGTGAAGTTACCAATAAGTGATGCATTAAATCTAACAAAGTAAATAGTCCAAATATCTAATCTATCTTTTCATCAGTTATTTTATTGCATTGACAATTAGTTATATTCATAAGAATCAATGCATCACTATGGCATTTTAAGAGTAGCAAGAATTTCCATAAAACTATGAAAGATAATACTATTGAAAACCACCGAGTGATACGTGCAACATGCACAAGTCGATTTGCAATTCAAAGTTGAAGTAATTTTATCATGTTCATGTTAATTCTGTAAATGGAAAACTCGAAGTTTTCCAATATAGTTGGCATTTTTTATGTAAATCAGAGATTACAAATCACCGTTCCACATTGTAGATTCCAAAACCTTGTGTCAATTTATAGGTGGGAGGTTGGGTGAATTATATCTATGTGTACGCTAGATGCATGAATTATTGCATTTATTCATACGATGGCTCTCAAAAGTTCAACCTACAAGAAAATGTTTGTCAAGTAATGTTTTGCTAATATCTACAAAAAGAATTTTAATTACAGTCACCATACTATATAAATATTACATATGATTTACTATTTATAAGAGATTATATTTATGAGAAATAAATATGAAAACTATGTAGCTACACTCTAATTACTATAAAAATGGACATGTGCCATTATGAAGAGTTTTATAACTAAAAATTGACTATGCACTGTATCATGTGAATTTCCGATAGCGGTACTAGGGATGTTCATTATTTTTGTAGTCGCTGCTTAATGTTGTAAGTTAGTATCATACTGTTTTTTTACCTACATAGTAATCTAATTTTAAATAGATTTTATGCGCAAAGAAATTATATTTGAATGAAGAATTTAATATTGAGAGAACTAAAAGTTACACAAATATATAATGCATATGAAAAAATGGCATTTTAAATATATTTACAATTCATTTTTAGATTCATATTATCGATTTTAATCAAAGTTAATTAAATTAGTAAGTAATTATTTCAAATGGTGGCTTTATCACTATTTATTACATGACCTAAGGATTAACGATTGTACATACATTACACAAAGCCTGTCTTGTACATTAAAATAATTTATATTATATTCACAATGATTCATGAAAATCACTAACAATATCATAAGTTTAATCCAGTTTACCTTAAACTTACGTTAGTTACTTCCGAGTAAAAATATTTAAGCAAAACGTTTCAGGAATGAATTATTATTATAGTTACACACTTAAATATCATGTATTTTTTACAAAATCATATGAATCTTAATAAGATTGTCTTTGAAAGCAAAATAAAATGTCTTCAAACACTGCCAATGAGTTGAATTTGTTTTCAGTAATATTGCAGGAAATGTCACATTAAAAATTTTCACTTCTAAAGTATTCGTTCTTCTGATTTTATGGCTCGATTTGATTCCGCTTCAATTCTTTCTTGGTTTTTATCCATTTCTATTTGGACGACCTCCTTTAACAGCCCCCATAGAGCGTTTCTATCGACAACTAAAAGTTGATCATTTTTGACAGGCAAGAATTTGGAAGGAGGCAATTCTGACCCGAGCTCTAAAGTTGTTTCAGAAATTGGCACCGACGGGAGATGCTGTTTTTCTCGGTTTATTGACTTTGGCACCGAAGGAGGCTGATATGGCGTTGTCGGTGTTGTAGATATTAAAGAAATGCTACCATTATTTGTATCATTTACATTTTTCACAACCTTATTCGGCTTACTGCTGACAGTATCAAACACAGAATGCATATTTGTTTCCTTTTCTGATATAATACCAGAAGACATTGTCGATACTTCTTCGGTGGTTTCAACTTTTGCTACTGTAGTTTTTTCTATTAAAATAGGAGCAATTTCGATTTCCACATCAGCATCTTTTTCTTCCAATATGATAACTTCTCCGATAGGATGTTCTGATGTAATAGATGAAGTCATTTCAATTGTACTGCGTGGAGTACTACTTGTGATTGATTCTTCTCTTGCTGGAAGAATATGTGAATCGTTGATTTCTTTAATCGCCTTCAAAGGAAGTGCAGTACTGGAATATTCATAAAAAGAATCGAGGAGTATTTTGGTAGATTTTTTAAATACCGTTTGATTATCTCCATATGTATGTTTCAATGTTCCTTTTTTTCTAGTGGTTGGTTGTTTTTTCTGGTATGGTTGCAATTTATCCAAATCATACAGCATCTTAGCAATGTTGGGCTTCTTAATTACCACAACTTTTTGCTGAATCACAATCTCATCACCGCTTCTGTTGAATTTTGCAACAGTAGAATTGTCTTTCGCTTGACTATTTTCATAAGAGTCATTGACGATTACAAGCAAGGGTACTATGATTGGCACATCTTTCATAGCTGTATTATTACTCGGCTTATCCATTTGTGTTTGATTTGTTAAGTCATTTTGGGTTTTATTAGTTTCTTTATTTTCATTTGTATTAATGTTAACTGACTCGTTTTCAATACGATCGGTGGTCGTATCAATTTCTCTGTCTCTAATATGGCATATCTTTCCACATTCACATATGTTTGGTAAATCTTGGCCCACATTCGGAATTCCGCTGTCCGTTTTCCCAAACCAAGTTATCAGATCATCTTCTGTAATACCCTTCAAGAGTAGACTTCCCGGTTTCGTGTGAAAGAATACTTCTGCTGCTAAATCTGGTCTGGTCGCTGGATAGATGCTGGCAAAAGCAGGACGAAGAGAACTGAGAACAAATCTTGATCTGGCTTGGTAATTGATGCAAACAGGACATGAAGAACTTATCTGAAATAAAACATATTTAATTGAAAAAAAATCTTTCAACTATGTTTACAAAATGTTGGATTTGTTTACTTTTAAGAATCCCAAAAAGCTTGTTATTTCCAAAAAAGCCAAAATGAAATTTAATGTAATTCATCATTTTGTAATTGAAGCATTTCATTTAAGGATATTGTTACTGGGTGTAAATATATGACAGTTTGTCGTCTCTATAAGATGTATACAACTGAAATACTTGAATTAACTATATCTTAAATAAAAATGTAAATTGTTTTCATTATATTGAAATTCACAGATAGCCTCTAGACATTTTAAAGCATGTAAAAAAAGTAAAAATAACTGATAGTGATATTAGTATCATAGGTTCAATTTAAAATTTTGAATATTTAAAAATATGATCTAGATTGATAATGTTACATTTTCAATAGGTTTAAAGGGTAAATTTTTTTTTTTTTAAAGTAGAAGAATCAATAATTTCCAATTACATATGAATACTTACATTCGCAAAAGCAAACCAAACAAAGTTATCCTTAAAGCCATGTTGCAGGTCTGCAAAAGTTCCTCCATCTACCACAACTGGACTGATGCTGACTAACTCGTAACCAGAAAATAGGGTGACTTCTAAGCGCAGGACTCCTGAGCGATCTTGACTTTTCCATCTGAAATCATTATTTATTAATTTTAAATTAAAAATTATGATTTGCACTTGCGTTCATATAACGACATCTATTGGGTTTTTTACAAATTAATAATAAAAATATATATTTCAATGTGAAAAGTTCTGTTTTATTTGAATTTTAAAGTTGTATAAAATATTGGAAAATCACAAAATCAAGTAGTAAGGGTTCAAATATTGAGAAATAAGGTATTCATTAACCTGAAGCATGTCTTCAGATTCAGCGTTGGTAGCTTTCCTTGAAGTTCTTCAAGTGAACTTCGTTCTGGCCTTATTTCTTCAATTACTGCTGACCAAAGTGTGAGGAGAGCATTATCTGATGATGGAGTGTATGTAGAATAAGTAATACGTCCCTGAAAAATAGTTTTCCATAGTGTTGTGTAGCAGGAGTTTCATTTATCATTATAGTTATATGTATTGAACAAATTACATTGCAGTTATCTATTTGTTTTAATATTTCTTGGATGATGAAAACTACGCCTTTATGACTATTTGAACATGTGATGCACTAATTAGATGACATGTATGCTTACATTTTTACAGGGTGTATAAATTGTATTAAGAATATAAAAATGTAAAAGTAATACCTGTACTGTTGCACATCCCGCTCCAGTAGCATAGACAAAGACTTTGGTAGGAAGCGAAGGAAGATGAAGATGACGAGCTGGGTGGTTCGCTTTCAGTTCTACTGTGTCTGTCAACTCCATTCCTGCTGTCGCTAAGGATACAGTTAGTGAGCGGTGTCTGAAATTAAACATATTTATTAGTCACAAAAAATACCACGGCACGATTAAATTAATATATTTTTAATGTAATAAAAATGATATTTACCTATCATAGGCTAGTGTGGAGAAGGCAGAGAAGGCTTTAATGGCTTGGTACAAAAGTTCAGTATGTCTGTCAAGTAGATGCGAGCGGTAGAAGAGGTATCTGGCGACAGGTTCAGCACTTCTTAAGTCTCCAAGTTCTGTGTATACCATTAGGCAGCAAAGTGATGCTTTGAAGTCTTCTAGACTCGCTATGGAATGAAAATATTTCTATTTAATTATCTATCAAATAGGCATCTTCGCAAATTCTTAATCTTAAAGGAGACAATCGGTACACAATACTCAGGGTCAATAAAAAAATAGTAAGTTACACGACAACTGCATGTTAATATTACAACTGAATGGGTTCTGAATATCTTCAAAAAAAAAATATCAATGTTGCATATAATGATATATAAGTTAATAGGAGACAATAACACATAGGAAATTGTGCAGTCCTGAGATCTATAGATTGTATTGAGTTATTATAATTATAATAATATGTAATTGGTTTGTTCAGAGAAAAAAATAGAAATTACTGAGAAGCGGAGGATTGACTCGTCTGGTGGAGTCTTCTTCATAAAGCCAGTCTGCATCACGGCGTGGTAATGGGTGCGGCCAACCGAAGTCTCCCTCTTCAGTAGTGGAAGCGTTACGCAGTTTTTCGAGAGCTTCAGGGACCATGGTGCTCCTGAAAACATACTTTGGAAATTAGAATATTTTTCTATTATTTCATCAATTCTTGACACAATATGATAAGTATGGTAGGTTTAGTAACATAATAATTCAATAAATAAAAAACCAAATAAATAATAATAAAATTTGTAGGCAGCACTGAGATATATATTGGTTTATATAATATATAAAATAGAGAGATTGCAGCTATTTTTAATATTAACCTCTGCTTAATATTATATATTTTTGTATATTTCGATATCTGTTATTAACATTAATTACAGTACAACCTTTTATGTTACCGCCAAAAACAGTTTTTAATTTGTTTGACTTCTTCCAACTGCAAATATCCATGAATGGTTTATTTAAAAGGATGCCCATGTGGGTTGGCCGCCTTCTACTCTTAGAGACCACGTTAAAATAATTACACAAAGCTGTGGCTTACCGCGATAGAACCAATGCGTAAACGAGTGAAGCCAGAGGGTGAGATGAGGTTACTGAATGGATGTTCGTCTCCAGATAAGTTTTAGCTTTCAATATTGTGTCGGAGTCCAACTAAAATTATAAAATAATTATTAAAATAAATTAGCAGTAGTATTCAAGATAATTTAAAAATCAATGAATATTTGATGGAAAATGATTTGCTGTATAAACATAGAAAAGTTTTTTCCTTCCTAGAAGTTATAAATATATTACTACTCTATGAGCGGGGCCTTTTTTGCTGTGGTTAATATTTTCAAATAAAAAAGGTACATCACCACTAAATAAAGGACATAAATGTCTAAATGAATGAAATGTTATATGCCCTTTTCTCAACCACACTTGAAAAAATAAGCGAAAGGGTGAATCCAGAGTAATTCACGACCCCACGAAAATCGTTCTTCTGAACCAAGACGAGCGGAATAAGGTAAATAAAAATTTAACAACATGACGGTGACTAAATGAATTTATTATGTTACAGTGTTTTTTTTTTAATAAAATGGATAATATAACACTTATATTCATTAAATATATTCTGACAATGCTATTGATACGGTCGCAAATCGCGGTATCTTACAAAAGCTCAAAACAATGAGATTTTAAAATATATGCCAGCAACGGATACTGGTTAGTGTTGACATAACTTTTTTTGAAGTAAGGAGGTTAGAAACGGATCGTTAAGACACTGTAAGAGTGAAGCAGCAAAAGTGGCCAAGACATGGCCGTACAGGATCCAAGAATATTGGTTAACGTCAGGAATACTCGGAGAAATTATGTCGTGTCTAACTGATATCTTAGGGAGTGATTATGGAAGAAGAAAAATAGCGAATTGCCAATTTAAATAAGCACTTGGTGAAATCAATTGAATAGAATACCAATTATTTAATATTAATATATAAGTATATATTGACCTCATTCTCCATGCCAATTTCTAGCAACATCGCCAGAGTTTCCGCTGTCACTTCAACATTCCTCTCAAGCTCCAAAATCTCCTTTGAAAGATTCTTCCATTTCTCCACTACTCCGTAATCTAACTCTTCAAAGGCATTGATGGGTCCTTTTTTGATGGAATTAGTCTCTAGGTCTGCTTCAGTGGATAGAAGTGATATTTTGACATCCGCCGGAAGAGGAGTGAAGCTTCCATCGTCTTCTTGGCGGAGCTGTACCCATCTTTTGATAGATTGAAGAAGTTCAGGGTCTATTCCAAAGTAGTCTTGAGTCTTGGTAAGGACCTCCAAGACGTGAACAGTCGCCAAGTGGCTGCTCATGCCTTGATGGTCGCTGAACGAATTGTCGTTTTTACGGAAAGATAAGAGTTTTTGTATCTGTAATAATGAATAATATCAATGTAACTTTCAACTTCAACAAACAGAAGCGATGGATAGATGTTTACAAATAATTTCAATGCTTTCGTTTTGCTTAACTTGGTAATTTATTTTATTTTCATTATTACATGGCGTAAAAGAAGTTGTGCTATCATGTAAAAACGTCTTCTCATTATACCAAAATGATCTGAAAATGAATTTTACAGTAACAATAAAAAAATAAATTGGTTAAAATTAAAAAGAAAATCAAAAAGTTTATAATGTCTAAACAGACGAATTCTGTTTAAAAATAAATTATTTTTTATTGTTCTAGTTTAGTGAATGGGTTATGTCTTACCTGTCCTGGAACATTTTGAATAGTCTCCTTATGCTTAGTAGCATTGGCCTTCTGTAGAGATAAAAGCGGTGCCAGTACAGCGGTAGAAGCAGCCAAACTAGATGGTAATATAGCTGACGCATCAAGACCGAGACCTGCCCATGGAATCGCCAAGCCTCCAGCCACCAGCAGTTCCCCAGCTGCAGATCCTGGAACTGCCCAGCGCGGGAGGGAAAGTTGGACCACTTGCGAAAATCCTGCTTCATCGTTGAAGTTCCATACCCTACGTAAATATAATATTAAACACATGAGCAAATATAAAAATAAAAAAGTATAATGCTCATCAAATTATAAATTTAAATAAGTTAATTTAAGAAAACTAGGCTGCAAAAAATATTCAAAGTGAAAAAGTGTTTAAAAAAATGTGGTACAGTTACGGTTTTAAATTTATAGCCGTAAACTACCTCACAATATTATTTATGCGGTAATCAACACGTCTATTAATAAATCAAAGGAACGAGTAGTGAAAAATCTTTTATTTTCAATATTCATACACTTCTACTGAACTGAGAAGGAACTTTTCGATACGACACATCTTTAATTTATAAGCGGATAGTTTCTCAGCTTAAAGGCCTATTACACTACACAATATTAACTGCTCTTACTGCAGAGTGGGAGTGGTCTCTTGTATGTGATTTAAGTGCCTAAGACTTATTACACCGCACTTTGTAAGGGTAAAGGTGCCTTGAAATTGTGTAGTGTAATAGGCCTTTTACCTGAATTCAGCTTGCTGTCCCCAGGCCGTTGAAAAGCCGACATGTCTGATACGATGGGCGGCATCCAGTCGCCATTTCGCCAAGGCGTCACTCGCTGGCACTGCGCCACGACCGGCCGTAAGAGATCCTCGTTCCCAAGAAACCCAGAAAGTCCTAAAGGAACCACCCGACAGAGCTTCTGGGGTAGGAGCCGATGATAAATGGACTCCATATCCTGAAATGAATAAGTTTACTTTATTAATATGTCTGCTTGAATATTATAATTTTTGATTTAAGTTAATTTCTTGATTAAAAATTTAATCTGTCGCACCGGCGGTTAGGTTTGTACTTCGGTACTGAAGCTTGTAGATTATAATTCCGCAGCTGTGTAAGATACTTATTCAAAAATGTTTTATAAGTATAAGATATTTGCTCCGTGTCATTTTAAAAATAAGATTAAAAGAGCATTTGGATTTGGCTTTATCACGTTTAAAAAAGGACACATCCACGTTTGCAAATCATTTGCTTGCAGAGAAT
>JAGVSQ010003362.1:0-21819 GCA_022683975.1 Rhyacophila evoluta | reverse complement strand
GTATTGTAGTGACGTAGAGAAGAATTGTGGACAAACGAACGAACGAACGAACATATATATTTTGACTTTTATATATTAGATATAGCCGTGAAAATCAAACGAAGTATTTTACGATTAATAAACTACAGTTTAGACTAGAATTGAAGCTTCTATTCTTGATTCGTGTTGTAAATACTGTAAAAGCAAAGCATGGTGTACTGAAAATAATCAGAATAAACTGTCGATATGACGAAAAAAACTTTGCTATATACAATAGTTTTAGTCTCTTTTCGATCATCTACGATGATGTTTAAAGTTGAAAGTTTACCTAAAAATAGCAGTCAAAATAACATGTGAAAACTTCACGTCGCTACTGTTCACCGTTTGGGAAAAGTTCTTGTGACAGACAGAAACTTTATATTATACACGTATCTTATGCTTTATAGTACAGATATTCGAATTCTGGCAACACAATTTTTAAATACCGATATCGACAAATATTTTAAATATGGTATGCGGCACCGCGTATTCAAAACAAGTATTGCATAGTTGTTGAGTGCAACATTGGTGTAATATAGCGCAAGCCGTAAGTCTGTTGCAGCTGACAGACTTATTAATTCAAACAAGTGTGTGGAACTGAATGATTCACAAATTTATCGTCAGGTAGTTTTTACGTGGGCACACGCTTTTAAATTTGCTGGACAAACCGTGTAAAACTTCTCGTTTCATACGCTCAATCGCACTGCCAATAATTGAATGTGTTTACGTATCAATAATTTAAGATGTCGTTCGCTTAAATGCTACTTTAATCCGTGATTGCACTTAAAACAAACGTCGTTAATGAATTGACTGTTTTATCAGCGGTAGAACCTTAAGAATATAACATTATTTAATGCTTGCAATGGGACGCATTTTAATCCTAAGCAAATAGTGTAAAAATAATTTATTTGTTTAATTTAAGGATAATTATTCTCTGGACAAAAACATCCGCTAAAAACCCCTTGTTTGAAAAACCTCCTGTGTTAAAAAAGGAAGAGTATTAAAAATAAAAACGGTTTGAATGAAATTGCCTAATCTAACCTAACGTTATTTATTATATATGTGGTAGGTAGTTTATATGGGGATTTTTTTAAAGGGGATTAATGTCCGAGATTTGTTTTTTGGGGGTAATTAATTATTGTTTTCAAATATTATAACTTTTTAATCTAATTCTAATTTTTTTAAAGTGGACGACTGAATATCCATTGAGTTGAGTATTCGGTTGGAAAACTATTCTTGTGGAAATGCGAAGTTAAGTCGTGTGCAATAGGCAACTATCTAAATAACTACTCGGCTGCTGCTGGGACGGACGGGGTTCATTTTGTCGAATGGCTATTGAGTTAAGAAATTGGCTGGCAAACAATTCTCGTAAAATAGTCAAAATTAGTCTTGTCTAATAGATTAATATCTAAATAGCAGCTCGGCCACCGCGGAGACGGATGAAGTTCACCTTGACAAACATACCCCTATGAATTATCTCACAATGATAAGAATGAAAGACGCCAATGTACTTATTACTACGCTTGCTAGACAATATTTGGTATCAAAATCTATATTTTTAATCCTCTAAACCATCCTTTTGCAGCATTTCATCTATTTTTGATATTACACTCAGAAGGCTAATTGTTTTTTTTTTAACACCAAATTTCTTTCGGTGTCACTTCCAGCTAATATTCTAATGCTTACGGTCTTTCTAAAAAAATATCATAGCAGCCAAATAGTTAAATCTTTGTACATTTGTAATTTCTTCCGGATTACGTCACGAGAGATTTTCTCGCAATGTCCAATATTTATGTATGCGCACCAAATCACGAGTAAAGAGTGTTTTATATTGAGTGGGCGTCTCTATTCCGGAGACGCTCGTTTGCATTTCAATATAGCGGCAAGAGTGCAACACACGGATGGTGACGTTAATAGGTTAGGTTGGCACTTATGCAATTGGTTAATTCGCCACAACACCCGGACTGGTTAGTGTCAAATTGTTGTAACAATACAGGTCATGCTTTTTAGTTAAATGTGTTTATTCCACCATACACACGCATTTTTAAAATAATGATTCATTGCATTTTATTACTTATGGTTTAAAATTACTTTTGAATTATTTTAAATATGATAAAAAAATGATACGTCGTTTTAGTACAAAGCAACCGAGTCGTTAATAAACAGGTGTTGCATTTAAAAAAAAATACGTATCTACATTGCATGACGTGGAGCCTTTTTGGTGTTTACGAAAATTTTGTTTTATCGTAAATTGCTGTAATCTTAGAGTTGATATTTATGTACATTATCTCGCCTTGCTTGTGATTTGTTCCGGTTAAAAATACTGAAAAATAGTATTTTAAAGGGGTAACACTTTGGTATGATGTATTAAAAAACTTACTTGTAATATTCAAACTGTGCAAAGTTTTATGAAGTAACTTCTATTGCAGTCTATTCAGAATATTCAGCGAAAATACACAAAAATAACTTATGTGACAAATCGATTTCATTTAAAAAGAATACAGATTGAATACAGCAAGTTTCGGTTTGTCCATTAAAACATTTGCGTCACTTGAAGACTCCAAATCAAATGAATCCAATATTAGTTTGCCATTTAAAAACCTTTTTATTTACTCAATTCTATAAATATTATAAAATTAACGCTAAAACTGTCTAGGCCACATGTTGCGGATTCCTCAAATGATTGTCAACCCAGCGTACCCTTCTGATCGGAGGAATTTTGTCTTACTGAAAGTACATGGTGGTCTATCCATGTGATGTATTCTACATGTTTATTTATGAATAGTTTGTTCATTTTTTTATCACCGAGAACATATAATATATATATATATGCATACCGTGGTTTTAATTTTTTAAGATAAATAAATTTATAATGAAATTTAAAAACGAAATTGAATTCATACAGTGAAATAAACAGTTTGTTTATAAGAATATATAAAATAAATTTCGTTCAAACTTTTCTCATACACGTGGAATATACAATATGTACACCCAAAGCATTCCATTAAATACAACTAGTCTCAAAATATGATGTTTTTTATTTATCGGGAGATGAACATTGGCGTGATTTGGGAGAAAGCAAAGTGATTATCTGGTAACAGGAAATCTCGTAAGTGTTGCCCGATAAATATGTTCTCCGTGAAAGTAATAGATATAGTTTATGAATAAAAGTATGAAAAATTTGTAGCAATTGGCATTTTTGTGTGATTTGAATGCAGGTTCGTGACCAGCAATTACACATTTCAAAGCCAACTCAGTATTCGTTGCCTTGTCCTAAGGCACGGTACGTTCTTACAGTCACTGCCTGCTCGTGTGAGTGGTCCGACGCCACCCACCACCTGTATTTAACGCCTTCGTATTTTTGCGAGGTCCGAATGATTTTACTCTAGTCATTTGAACGAATGTTTAATACCTGTCTACTTGGGAACAGTTTCTTTGTCTTGCGATGTCTAAATATCTGAACAGATGCATGCTTATTTCAATTTCATAAAGCCGTGGCCAGCGTATGACCGGACTGGCTTTTCCTACGTCTTATCTAACTAAAAATATGGAAAGACTAATTTTATTTGCTTGGGTTAGTACCAATATGTTCAGCTTTTTCTATTTTGTTCCAAGCTATGTTATTGAGTTATTTTGCTTTAGGCTTTGATGGGAGAACAGTTAAAAACCCATCTTCTGTATATCGCCCTTTTCTTTTAAAGGATCAATAAAACGAAGTTAGATTTCACTGTGGAGTCCAGAACCTTCGATATTCATACATCGCCATCCATTCGCCGGTTGCTTCATCATTCGGTGTCATGCAGCATATAGTGATATTTATTCGAATCGCTTTCGCTAATAGCTAGTTATTATTGTAACTTAAATATATATAAATAAATTATAACTTATTATTATTATAACCATTGCAAAAAATCATTACATGCGAATTAAAATCACCTATACTTCAAACTCAAAGAAACCGATATTGCGAAAAATCTCTAACCTTTCTTATGTCTTAATATACTTAGGCAAATTACAAATCTAACTGTCCCATTAATATATTGTAAGACTTCAAAACTATTGAATACAACCGTAATTATTCAATAAAAAACTTTTATTATCACCCGTGCAAAGACATTTGAAATTGAAATCAAATTTTAATATTAATTTCTGTGTTAGTGTGAGCATTTCAATGTGTGTGCAGATGTGTCATGTGAGCATTTTCCATGCGTGCAGGTGTCTATATGTGCACTTGTCAGGTGCGCAGCTGTCATGCGTGCAGTTGTCTGGTTACCGTCGTTTTACGTCCAATTAGATCACACCAGCATCACTTCCCATAACCGAAATCATCTCACCGATAGTATCACACAGCTTTGGATCTTTATATATACAGAATTTTGTTTCCAAAACTTGTAGAGTTATCATACATAACTATCGACCTCAAGATAACAGTATTTGAAGTTTTGTTAAATGATCAGAATTTTAGTTCTGAAAAGATGTTAACCACTACCAATATGCTATTTAATTGGCCAACGAAGGCTTTATATTTTGGTGAAATAAATGCTTGAAAATACAAGTTTTTTCTAAAACATAGAGTTTCCTTTATAATGTTTCCTACAAGTCCATCGTTTCTCGATATTCTATAATACTTAGTGTTTTCTATTTTAAGTAACAATTTGATAATTCAATGCTGCATTCGATTCAATGAGCAAAACATTCGTAGTGCAATAATTAACTGTTATAGATCGAACCTTCAACCTATAACACGACACGCCCACATTTCCCGCTAAGCCACACGTTATGATATTAACAATAACTATATATCGCTTTGTTCACACAATATTGTTGGGCCTCAAAAGGCTATCAGATGCAAACTAATTCAATGTGTCAGTTTTCAACTACTGTAGAAATACACATCATATTTGAACTGTGAGAGTACTCTGTTGCCATTAATATATATATAATTATTTACATCATTCAAATTTCTTTATAAATGTAAATGTTGTCTTATTTAGATCTTAGCTTTAGTTTTGGCAAGATAAATACGATAAATATTACACTGAATGAAAGTTATATGAATGTAGTTAAGCAGAAGACGTCCAAGACACAATCTATCGATTGCGAAACAAAGTAAAATTTAGTTTGACTCTTATATTATAAATAATTTAATATGAAATTTAAATACTTACATGGTATATACTACATCTTTCCTGATTACTAGATTGTTTAAGAACGTACTAAGTACTAAATGTTTTGTAAGTTGGACGTCTTCAGCTAATTAAAATTTTGATTGTTTTGTGTTTGTATTTTTATAATTATTATATTAGTCTTTGGCCATAAATCCTTGGAATTGGTTATGTTTAGTGTATGTTTTGTTTATAAATAAAACAATATATCGATACAATACTATACCACAGTTATAAAGACCAAGGACACTTAGTAAACCCGAAAAATTTAACCTAGCACTTAGCTTATTTTGTAGGTTGGGTGATCATTAAAAAAATCGTTCAATGTGTTGCAGTGTATAAAATCTTTCCAAATTGTCGCGGAACACCATTTCAGGTTCAGTGTGACACTGGTGTTCCGCGGAACATAGTTTGGGAAAACCTGGTAAACATATCGAAAAAATGTTATTTTGATAATTATTATAATTTAGAATAGGTATGGTCAAGAATATATTTGTAATTAAGTAATCTTATATTTAAACTTCAAAGCTGAAAACGTTTAAACAACATGGGTATTTTGTAGATATTTTTTTTATATATTGTTAGTATGTGGGTTAGACAAAACACCGATTACTCCTTCCGATATACCTATACTGTATTTAGGTAAATATGTGCAATTGCTTTGTGTGCATTAATTTGGTGACGGGTTGAAAAAAGTACACTAAGGATTTATGTTCGTAAATTGTACTAATGTTAATTGAATTGTATTAATGATGTTTGAAAATGCATACGTTTAATTTCGTAAGTAGTCCAGAATGTTTAATGATACCATAATGATGATTGATGTCATTATCATGGTGTACCCATAATAATATTGTATTTCTGAACAAACGTGTCACGAATTCGGGTATGGTTAACTAGAGCTATTGACTGTTTATTCTCCATTGTTTAGTTTTGAAACATGGCAATAACAATGGGAACCGAATAAACAAATCAATAGATGATTAATTATCGAAAATATTCATCTTTGATGTTATAAATAGAGACAGATGTCTGCTTGACTTCGAGACTGTGGAATGCTACATCTTGCTATGTAGGGTCATGGAACTTTCTAATTAACCATTTTGATCACTTTGAATCTTCGACCTGGTGGCCGATTTGTAAGTCCGTAAGTTTTGCGGATTCGAATCCCATTTAGCGTTTTTTAAAGTCAAATATCTATCACTGGATACTCAATGAATTGACCAGGTGAATGATAAAAAACGTGAAAAACAATCTTTAAAAAGTCTTTGTAATATGTAGATCCTTATGCTCTGTTGTCGTTGAATGGTATTGAGCTACTCCGGACTGTTTTACACAGTTTCAAAATAGCACGGTCCAACTTCCATCATTGTTTTTTGTTTAAATACAGTGAACACGAACATTGAAAAAGAAATATTACACAGGCTCTAGATATCTCAAGTGATGAAAGCAATATCGTACCAAATGTGCGTAAACAGGATCGTCTATTGTCTGAGAGTGAATAATAGTTTTATATTCTATAAAGTTACAATACGATGAACGGCATTAATATTTTTTTATATCTATTGATTTTTATATAAGGAAACTTATTCACCACTACTTTTTATTGGTATATTTTTTGTACGGTAAAACGCGGAACGTATCCACCGTGTAAATATGGAGTCCGGTGTATTGTGTCTTATATAATATATCCTTATCTATATGATTTTTTAGCTGGGAGTGATCTAAGACTATAAGAAAACTGTAAATATGTAAAAACACTTAAAGCTCCTAATATGGAGATCAGTATTCGGAATGGATGTGTTTAAAAAAATAATAGCTTACTGAACTTTAAGTCATATATTTATGGTAATGACTTTGTTTCCAATATGACGATAAGATGTTTTGTAGCTTCTTATCACAATCAAAATAAAGATATAAAAGTTGGGTTTACCTGCAAATTATTTAAGAAAATCGCAACCTGACATCCCTCTTATTGAAGTCAGCTGGATTCCGAATTTAATAGTAGTCTGCTTGTCACCATCTGGAGTTTACACTTCAAATTATCTTATGCCACGTAACTATACTGTTTTAAATCTCCCTTACGCTAGAATTGTTATTTAAAATGTATTTAATATCGTTTCAGAGACAATAAGTTAGTTCATTACCATCTCGTTTTATTATAGTTAATGAAGCCATTTTAATAAGCGTATCAGATGTTTGAATTCACTCCATTTCATCTTTATTATTTTAACAATTTTTTTTATTTATTATTCTTTATTCTAATGTCCTCCTAGTAGTGAAAAGATTAGCGTGCGCGCCTTGCAACCCGGGGAATGCGAGTTCGATTGCCACGTCTGTTGGATTAAAAATATGTAGGACTGGACGCCAATTAGGTTGAGCAATTGTCAAAAATCTGTCAAGACTTCTTCACGTTGCGGAGATCCATATACTTCACTTTCAGAGTGGATATATTTACACTGTGTAAAGCTATGTGCTCCACTTTGGGAGCGAATATGGTATCAAAAACATATTGTATATAATACCATATAGATTATTTAATAAGTTTATTAAGATCGAATTGAGTACGTAAACTATTGTATTTTAAAATAATAAACGAGAAATTTGCCGCCCTCTTGTGGCGAACACTCTAAAGATATCGGCCGGTCGTTTGTCAGTCCTATCATAATGGCAGATCATATCGTTTGAGGATAGGTTCCCACGACCTGCCACCTCTTGTCGCACTGCTCTATTCCAGCTGTTCCTAACCTTTCTAATTGATTTTGTGAAATGGCTGATTTTCTTGTCCTAATATGGAGACAGAGAGTCCATTAAGAGTTGATTACACAGCCAACAATATTGATATACGCCGAAGAATTCGTATGAAATATAAACAGGGAACTTCGATTCTTTGATAAAATCATGTGATAAAAATAAGATGTTTAGTGTTATAGAAAAGAAAAAAACGAAAGGTATAAAAACAATGTTAATCAAACTTCAAACAATCAAACAAAGATGGTACGTTTGAGAGACATAGGACATTAAATTAGTTTATATTTCATTGAAAAAGAGGCATTGCCATATAGAAAATACGCTTTTCTTAAATTTTCATAGCTACAAACAAACGATTTTTTGCTATGTAGTTTATGTTTGAAACCGGTTGGTTCAAGTATTTTTTTTTTCATACGGATCGAGTCTATTTTATGATAGAAGATGAAGTCGGACAAAAATAGCAGTCTTTCTTCAGATTTTATAATACGAGAATATAAAACGTTCTGCTGAAGAAAGGAAAGAAGACACTAATAGATTCTTAATGTAATTATCAACCCCCACTGCCTTATAATGAATAGTGAGTAACCAGTATTTATATATTATTTTATTTCTCCGAATACACCGATTGCAAGGTCTTCATACTTTATGCACTCTTCATAAAAACCCATATGATTTCTATAATGTCATTACAAAACAAAAATATTTATTAATATCAACATAAATAATTATTTCATACTAAATCTGGGACCGACATGTACGTGTGTGCATCAAATTACGTTGGTATATGTGTAACGGCAGTGTCCATCACTCATATCAATGATATCGTACGTCTCAGAGGAGAAGAGAGGCAATATTCAAAGCAGGTAGATCAGTCAGTAAATAATATCATACAATATGTATGTGTCGTCTCTTTTGTTTCTCTTTTATGTTTGCATTTCTTGCACTAATTTTGTATTATTTAATTTTTAATACATGGTTAAATGATTTTTATAGCTAATTAAAATAATAGATCTAGCAGATTATGCATTATTTGAATTTAAAACATATTTTTTACTAAATATTCGGGAGCCATCAGTTTAGCTAAAGGGACAGAAAGGCGAGTATTAATGGTTGAGGGAAAAGTTACGAAAACCGACTTATCTTCTTTTTTCTAAAAATGTTCATTTTTAAGATTTTGGGTAGAAATGATTTCTAAATATAATAATAATAGCTTGCTTGTAGCCTACAACGCAATCTGTAAAATATTCTAAATGACACAGAATTGAATTCACAAAGAATTGAAGAAAGAAATGTTGTCTTTCCGAAATCTTTCGCTAAGATAAAAGTGTCTCTCGTCCATCCAGTTTACCATGGATGCTGTGATTGCTGTCGGCATCGCTAACCTATTCAGTGCACGTATCCATACCGTTTCGCGATTACAATACCTACGCCGTGTGCGAGTACGCTCGTTCGGACGCTTTTGTCAGGTCATTTTGTTTTTCTTTGTTAAATTGTATCCGAGCTTTACGATTGTTCTGGGCGACTTTGTCTATGTTCATTTGTGTGACCACGTTTTAGTGAAAGTCGGAAAATAAGATTTCATTATTATCGTTAGTGTTGCCAACAAGAGCTATTCCTGACGATAATAATGTGTTTATTAGTCGTCTTGTCTATATCACGAACATTATTAACTATCTGTAGAACATTGATTTTAATAATTATGTAGAGTTAAGTATGCGTGCCTCCCAATTCGGAGGATGCAGGTTCAATCCAAGATCCGAAATTTTGAAAACCCGAAAACGCAAAACTGGATGCCTATTAGGGTGAGCAATTGTCTAACAAACTATACTTGTGAAAAATAATCTTTCATATACTATATAGTCCACTTTCAGAGTAAACATCTTCACGCTGTGTAGAGCGGATATGCTAATACTAAAATAATGTATAAATTAACATATGGTATTTGTTGTCAGACAATCGCTTGACTTAAATGGTAGCCGTGTCCTGAATTTGTTTTAAAACACGTTAATTTCGTATGCAGTTATGAGATTTGTACCCACGGCTAGATATAAGATTACAGACATTGTAACGCATATTTTTCGGCATTATTTTAAGTACATTTTTTTGGTTTTAATTGATAAAAAAAACAAATCATTTATGTTTTATTCTTTCTGTTCAACAGGCGTACGAGCTTTCGACACTAACCGGCACACAAGTGATGCTGCTTGTAGCATCCGAAACCGGCCACGTGTACACGTTCGCCACTCGCAAACTTCAACCAATGATCACATCAGATTCGGGAAAGCGCCTAATCCAGACGTGCCTAAACTCTCCGGACCCTCCGCAAGGAGCCGCAGCTCACGGAGGAGATCAGAGGATGTCAGCGACCGGTTTCGAGGAGACGGAGCTGACCTACAACATCGCCGACGAGGAGACCAAAGTAAGGCAGTTGGTGTACGGTGGTTCACCGATGGGTGGTCATCAAACTCAGGCCTACCAGCACATGGATCACGGGCATGGCATGGGTGTGGTTTCCCCACAGGGTTACCACCAACACGGGCAGTGCTCTTCACCGCTTCCGCTTCCTCCGTCTCTCGCTCAGCAATATGCTCACCCTCACATGAGTCATGGTCATCCGCAACGGTAGTCTATATCGAGGTTAAGTCGTAACTGCTTTTTTCATGTTTGATTGGCGCCCAACGTGGGGTCATTTTCGAGACAAACACATTCAAGTGAATAATATTTGCACACACACTCCTCACGTTGTAATTAATTGATTTAATTTGAAATATCTTTTTTAAATAGCATTTTAATGCGCAGTGTTATTTTCTACGAAATAAATTGATCGATATACAAGCGATCAGAAATTGGAAGTCTGTTATATCTAATTTACGAAGATCTCAATTTGTAGTAATGTCCAAAATGTTTGATAATATATTTTTTAATACAACAGTACAGCTTTCTCGTCTGATTGAATGTGTACTCAACTGAAACTTCTGAAAAAAAGAACTGAATTTTAAAAAATATACAATATCTAAAGTATTATTGACGTGTTAATTAAACCATTTCATTGGTTATTCAGTAGATATCGTCATAAATAAGTTTTGCGGATACAAATATTTACAATTTTCGCAAAATGTGATTTTTAAATTTCAAAACTGCAGTTACGACATAGGCTGTTAGAATATAGAAAATGTTTTTTGAGCTTTGGGGGTGAAGTATATATTTCAAAAATTATTACTGAAATGCTTTGATAATATATTTAATTAAGCTCCCCGTTGTCCTGCGCACATGTGCCATTAATAATTGGACGACTGTATAGTACTTATACCTTTTTTCTATTTTTTTTTTAAATACTCCATAAATAATCGATAAATGTATAGTCAGTCAAAACGTTGTTCGAGACATAGTGTTAAATATAATATATATCACTGTACAATTTTTTCATTATTTAAAGTCGATTCCACTTGATATTGTCTTAGTTTATTTATTTTATTCCAGTAATTTCGTTTCAATTATACAAACATACGATTCATTTCGTAGATATTTTGTGTAATTTTATTATTTATATAAGTAGTTTTCCAATCGACTTTTAAAATTGATTAAAGAGTATAGGGTAGCTCAGTATTTTATACGTAAATATTGATGAAGCGGAAGTGTTTAAATTCAGGAATATATATATGAAAAACACAGGCAAATAATATCTAGGTTGTAGATTGTAAGTTATAAGAAGAAAATGATTTTTGATATTGTAAGCTGTGCAATGTTTTTAAACTTATAAATATATTGTTACACGATTTAAATAGCTTTTCCGAACTGCATTACAAGAACTTTGATAGTATTTATATGCCTCTCGATTAGATCGAATACTTGCATTTATCTGCAGCTTTCGTCCCTAAACGAAAACAATCTTATAAATTAATTAAACATTGTTCGAACAGCAAAACAAGGTGGCTGATAAATTAATAAATAAAATGATACTATTGCGTATGGGCTAATGCTTAATCGGCCACGTATTGTTTGAGGTAAAGGGACAAGCGATGCTGAAAATACGTGGCTCAAGCCTCTGGCGATGTATCCGTTATTGAAGTTCACTTCCATCGCCTGTAAAATGCATATCGTTCAGTATTGTTTGAAACAACTCTAAACGATGAGACGAATTTTTAATTGACTTAGAATGATTTTTGCTTGTGGTTTTCAAAAATATGAAGACCTAGTTTATTCTTGATAGTCTAATTTAATATATCTTAATCAAAGTTGCCATGCCCGTCGTCCAAATACCATTTTTGCTTAGTGTTTTGCACGTTTTGTTGTCATATATTCACCATCATCACTGTAGTACTTTTTCCAGTAAAAATCTGTGTATTTTAATGTGTGTTGTGTTATTATGTTTATTATTTACATGCTAGTTTTAAGTTCCAAGTGTAGTTATTTAGGCGGAAAGACTATTTAAAACTATTGTGCTACACCACCTGGAGAGAAACTGTCTTTTTGTCATGTGGATAAGTGATAATGTTTCATTTAACTTTTTATTACTCAGCTATAGAAATGAATACAGCCATAGTAAGTTGAAATGGCTCACTAGCTTAAAGATGGCTAAGAAAAATTATTACATAATTAAATCATATATATTTTAAAAATTGATAGCGTCCTTAGAATACAATGGTGATACGTCAGAGGTATGAATCAATTTTATATCCTAAAACTGATTTCTAATACGAAAATGTTATACTATCATTTTTATAATTATTCCCCCAGGAAACTTTTGAAACTCCGCTCTACTTAATTGGGTTTTGTAGTAAATGTCATCATTGTATTATAAGGGCGTGGAAATTGAATTTTCAATCTTTAAGGGAGTGAGCCATCGAAATTTTTATCGAATTTAAACAACGAGTTATGTATTTTATTATTCACACTATTACAAATCTACAGCTGTGATATATAGATAAAATGCTACAATTCATTAGTTTTATTAAAGTAAACTAAACAAAATATTTTTAATAATTAAAATTTTTGATACTGACTGTTTTAATACATTTTTTAAAAACAATTTTGTACAAAAAAAATTAAAGATGTTATACTTAATTTTATTGCCATAAAAACACATTATTTACAATTAATATTCTATTTAAAACATTTGAATTAAAAATCTAGAATTTTTCCCAAATTTTGACAGTTAAATAAACCATGTTATAATGCATTTGGAAATATAGAAGTTTTTAAAATACGAAATTATGTTTTATATGTCGTATGTAATATTTATTTTTGTAAAATAAAATCGCACATGTCATCCAAAAATTAGATATTATTGAAAAAAAACAACTATTTGACCATTGTTACTGAACAGAGTCTATTTTCTTCCTATAAAATTAGTGGATACAGATAATCCATGTTTTTTTTGAATATTTTTTTTTGTTGCACGGTGTGGTATTATTGTTTAAATATAAAAATTAAAATATTACTCAGTACGATTTGACAACATTCTATCTCAAGTGAATGTCTTGTAATTATTGACTACTGTGTAGTCATAATAATATTTTATTTTATACATACTAGCATAATATAAGACAAAAAAAAATTTAAGAAAAATATTTACTCAATCCGTCCCTGACATTTTTGTACGATGTGTATGAGAGGATACAGTCTGTCAAAAAGTGAGATAGTAACTGATAATTAAATTTTGGAAATTATTATTTTTATAATTATTATTATATTATTATTAAAAATCGATCGATTAGATTTAAAACGAAACAATTCTATCGCTTTTAATTTACTTGGAATATTTTACTGATTTATTTTGACATATTTTTTATTAAAATGCAATACAATAATTATGTGTAAATACTTTTATACTTGTTGTCAATGTGTTTTTTGTATATTTTTCTTTATGATTCCTGTTGCCTTTGGGCCGAAAATCACATTTGAGTCTATTTTCTATATACTGTCCTACTAAGTAAAAACACAGTATCTACATTATAGATTAGTGTCTAATGTCTAGATTAATATTTATTAATACTGTGTTATTATTTACTATGGAAATGGTAAATACGGTTTTCCTGATTTCAAATATTGATAATTCTTGTCAAAAGTCTTCAAACGCATACAGTACTTATAGGGCAGACATGTGGGGTCCCTTTGAAGTTTTCAACTTTCAATTTATTTAGCTCTCGCCCTATCTTTCTTGAGATTTTTACTTTCGTACATTCGTCCAGAATTTTTTTTTCGTAATTTTTCTTTTCATACTTAGTACAATCCCTATCGGGTCATCGAAGACATGCATTATTTTGTTTATCCCACCAAGTAACTTCAGTTGGGCATCCCTGGTCTAGGGGATTCGTATAAATATTATCATCGTATTTGCATACACACAGAAATATAAAAACTCTGTTATATTCAACTAATTGTTGTATCGGTATCATTGTCTGGTTTGTCAGTCTGCATCTGGATGAAGGTTTCTCACAACTACTTCCACTCCCCTCGGCCATATACATACATATACATAGCGCATATACGCTTTCAATTCAGCAGTATCTTAATTTGTCCTTGTAATCTTTGTCTTGGGTGATACTGAACAACTATGTTTATCTAGTGTATATTTTTTTCCTAGACATGTGCTGCGCCTCATAAAAAATGTAAAAATTTCTAGTGCAAAAATGTGCCAATGATGCAAAAAATAAAACTGTACTTTAGGAAGAGACTTAAAGCCAAAAAATCGACTTACGTGCTCCTACGATATTTTATCGTCGTTTGTTTATCGAAATATACGTTTTTTACCGGTAATTAGTACCGATAAAATATTTTACCCGGACTATTGCCGGTGAATTGTACTGGGAATTTTTACGTCTAGTTTCTCTGCGGCTTAATTTATCTTATATCGTTTTAAAACATAAATAAAACCCATCTGCGACAACTTTCATATATATTGTATTGTCTAAGCTAAACAAACGTTTGACGTTCTCATACATCGTTTGAATGCTGTAAAGATATATTGTTGTATCCATTTGCCTAAGAAGATTCAAACTTCATTTTTCAATCACTTTTGACATGTCTATTTAGCGAGTGATGCATCTATCTGCTCCGAGCATCGCGATATGTTATTGTGCCGCGACATCTCTAGATAATTAAAATTTTATCATCGATATTAGAACTCATTTCGTGAATAAGATCGTCCCCGTGTAGGATAAGTGTTCTTTTTTGTCTATGGAAATATTCCCGCCCATACGTCGATTTAAATTACTGTTGAGGCCGGCGCACACTGTTCCGTCGCGCCATGTTGCCGGCAATATCGATATGTTGCTTCTGTTGATCTTCCGCAATAATTAATTTTTATTCCTAAAAAATATATCCAAATTGTAAATTAATGTCGTTTAAATTGCTACGTCACTAAGCAGTTACTAAGGCTTATAAAGTTAGTCGTAGCGATTGTATAATTGTTATATTTACAACTATCGACAAGGTCTTTTGTAAATCTACGAGTATATTTTAATTTAATTTTTACATCTTTTTCTATCCATATTAATTTATTACTCGTTAGTTACATGTTAGGCTGGCCTTACTATAGCAGAGCGACAGCGGCAAAGCGTCCACAACACAGATGCAAAATAGCTATACATAGGTGAGTGAGCAAGTTAACAAGTATTGTGACGACAACTTGTTAGTTTTCGCGCTGCCGAAGTTGCTCACTCACGTATTTATATCTATGTTGCATCTCCGTTGCCGACGATTTTCTGCTGTCACTCTGCCGCCTTGGCATATATCGTAGCCTCGGCCTTAAAGTATTTTTTATGAACGATATAGTATTCGTCTTCTTCATAATCTTCATCGAATTTGCATTCCAACTGCAACTCCATGTAACATGTAAACAGAATCAATGATATCCATATTAAGCATGTTCGAGCTCCAATGAGTCAAACGACTTCAGGTTTAATATTAAATGTCGAAAATAGTTGAAATATTTTGTATGTGAAATATCGGTAGCTAGTAAGCGATAATTTGGCGATTAATTGTCATTCATATGTATTTGCGATATCGCTTTTGACATGTATACCATTCTGAAAGATATCAGGAAACCCATAAAGCAGTGATATTATTATCACTTAGTATGATATTTTATTGTAAACATTTTCGGCGTTGCGAGGAAATCATATCATTGTATTATTTTATTGAATACATTATCATTATTTCAATATGTTTCGTAATCATTAAATTCGCCTGTACGTGGGTTCGCGTGTCTGTTTTTAAAGGCAATTAACCGCTAGATTCTAGAAGAACGGTGTGCCAAGTGTGGCTCGTAAAGTGACCGCCTTCTTGAAAAACGATGCTTTTAGTTTTCACGGCTTTTCAAAATCTGCTTATCAGTTAGGTAATATAAGTGTAGCGAGGGCTGAGGACAATACTCAAAGTAACATCAATGTATAAACAGTTTACACTGTATATTCTTGATACTCCGTGGAAATTGATTTTAAATTAAAGCGTTTTAAGGATGATTATTTTTATAGCGGTGTCGAGTTCAATTCTTACATTTGGAGTTAAATCGGATGTGCTGTAAAGCGATTAATAGATCATTGTATAATATTGTATAATCAGCCTTTACGAGGGCAGGTTTTTGTCTATTTCCATCGATCTTTTTTGCACTTATCGAAATATAAATATATTTAAAAAATAATGTACCTTTTCAGACAGGCATGAAAACACGATAAGCTTACCATTGTATCATGGGGATGATAAAAAATCAAAACCCAAAATACAGTTGATCAAACTTCATAAGTAAATTATTTTTTTATATATTTTAATATTTAGATTATAATAGTTAGTATTTTTGTAGTATTGTATGTATTATTCGCATGGTAGAGGTTCATTTTACATTTAAAACAGTTGACAAATTATAAAAATGATAAAAGACCATCATTATGATAACGATGTTACAAGTATAGCTAAATGTGTCCACCATGTCCTTACCAGATTTATCTTGAAGCTCTCATAATGAGAAGTAATTTATTAAGCTGTATTCGAACGTAATGTCCTGGATATTAATACAAATTACCCAAGTAAAGAAGCTTAAAATAAATTAATAAATATAACAATTTAAGTCCGTTATTCTCACTCAAATAAAATTGTGAGATTATAATTTTGAAGTGCCGATTAGTTGTTCAATTATTGTATTTTTAATTTATAAATATGATACGATCAAATGAATTAATTTTGAGTTTTAAATCAATCGAAGAAATGGGTATGTTCTTGCTGTAAAAAAGTTGGAGAAACTATCGATATATTATACATTATTCCATCTATATAAACTGATTATATCTTTTCATAAATTTAGCCAGAATAGCAAGACGGTGTCTCAATTTGGAAATAGCCTCCGCCTGTTAATAAAAAATAACATTATGAGCACGTGGCTGCTCCAAGTTGGCAGTTGCCTTTTATGGAGATTTTTTCTATAACTGCCATTAATTTGCGTATTGTTTATGACTTTTTAATATAGTAATTAAAAATGATAATTATGCATCGAAAATTTGGAATATTAACAAGAAAATATGATGACTAAGAACTGATTATTTTTCTATTTCTTTTTTTTTTGTTCATATCGAATTTTTCATCTAAGTAATTCAAACCTAAAACTAGATTGAAATTTTTCTTTTTAAATCTGTCCATAGCCTACACCAATTAAACATTTTAGGAAAGTCGTAATCAAAAATTAAATCAAAGAATTCAAACAAAATCATTTTGTATTGTGTTGCTAGTTTATCAAAATTAAAATTCTTCATCGTTTCTTACTCCGTCCGCTTCGTATGTGGTATACGTATTGTTCTCCAGAATTTTTCCGTCATCCGCCAGTTGATTTGTATACTACCAGGTCATACCAGGATCGCGTAATTCTATGAAACACTTCCTGTAAATACAGCACGACTGTCGTTGTTTGAGGATATTGGAATCATGTCAGTCGAAAGAAGATTCAAGGATATCCTCTTCGGCGTAATCTAAAGAATGTATCCCAACCAGTTACAGCGTTGTTTTATGTTAATTTAGCAAACCATATATCACTGGCGATATTGCATAAATTAAAATGTGCTAGAAAGCTAATTAATATGGTACTACAATAATATTGTGACTCCTTGTCGAACACCTTTTTATAAAGTAATAGCATCGAAAAGATTAAAAAGAAATTAGTGAGGTATTTATCCAGCAGTAGACCACTTTTAACGATGCAGACGTTATTTGTTAATGGGGTCTTTATCTCCTTCGGTGATCGTCAGCAGGTCAATCGATCGAAGATTGAGACTGTCAAGGGTGGGCGGATACCGTCTCTCTGCACATATAAGGCAAGCAGATCAACATGTAAACACATTTTAAAAAACACTTCGACCGCTGGATTTGTACACTTATGTAATACACTGATACAACAAACTGATATTGAATTTGTCATTTGATTTTTTACTTCATTTTCTATTAGTTGAATTGAATTACTCAAACCTTTGGCTGCTATAATGTTTTTCAAAATTTTACAATCCTCTTAAAAACGCTGTGATGTATACTTATTTTTGTCTAAAACGTTGTATTATTTTATACATTCTCATTAGATACGTTTTCATTCAGTGTTCGTAATATACGTTTTTTAAAAGATCTTTGCTATATTCATTGTTCGTGAAAACGGTGAGATATGCCCACGAACAATGAATATAGCATTGCTTAAAATATAAATAATATTTTTTTTCTATTTCGTTTGCAGGTAAAATCGTATCAAATTTTTTAGACTGTTATTAGGTAGATGTAGCTAACTTGTTTAGAACGGTGATAGCGATGGACAGCGACTTAATTTTTTTCTGACTCTTTGAAAATGACTTTAAATTACTTCTGACACTCTGCGATCGACTTATTTTAGTTAGTATTTTTAAATAGATATTTTTTGCGGTACATATAAAGAATACAATATATTCAAAAAAAAATATTACAAAATTAAGCATCCCCAGAATATTTAAATTTAAAAGATCGCTTCTTCGTTTACTTCAACAAATCATTAAATACAATTTTAATATTAACGATTTTTTGTGCTATCATTTAAAAATAGGAAAAGATTGATTTACATAAATATATAAATCCAAAACAGGAGTTCAATTCTTTAAAAAACGAATATTTTACACATTGCTTCTGAATGCATCGGTTTATAGCCTGTGATGTACCAGTCGATTGACTTGTTGGCCAGCCCTGATAGAAATCGTCATTTACGACACGTGTTTCATCTTTACCGATATTTGAACGAGTCAAAAGCAAAAACGCCACAGTCTATACCAGAACCATTACAGTGAGTCGCACATATGTTGCCTGCATCATCTTATATAATATCTATAACAGTTTATTTAAACTCACATATTCATCGACCAGTATTAGAATGCCACCGTCGAGATTATTTGAATTTCCGCGTTATTTCTTTGGTAGACAGGGGCGTTTTTGTTTTCAACCCACTCATAAAGGCTGTATTTACACAAACGATGAGTACGAATGTATGAAACAAAGACCTGCCTCGAAAATATTGCACAAAATATTTGTCGTTAAAATAGCATTAAAATGAAAACAGTCAGATAATACAATTATCCTAATTGGTTTTTAATGAATTCTATGAGAACTATCTGCATTAGACAGACTTTTATGAATCTTTTACTGATAAAATGACATCGTAAAAAAAGCATTGACATTTGTATAATAATATGTACACCAACTTGAATATGAAAAATTAAAAAAGAAAAATAATAAAAATTATAATAGAACTGTTCTAAAATCGTTTTACTAGATGGCTCATCGAGAATAAGTCGAATAAGATATATTTATTTCTAACGTTTCTCTATGAAAGGATTTTTTTTCTCGTTTTTGGCTAATTTAATTTTTTTAATAGTGCATTTATATTATACAAGTAATTGGAATAAGTAATAAACGCTCATTATTATCCTTTTACTACAAGTTTATAAATTTAAAATAGATTTGAATTTAACTAAATTCATTCGAAGTGCTGTTGGTCGATACTGATAATTTATTAGAAAACCATGAATCGATTTATTTTCCCCATATATATTAGTGTTTCTTAAGATTATCTTAAATTTTTATTTACAATATATTATTTAATTACACTCATGGTTTTGCCACCGTGAATCTATAAGGTAATAACATATATTATTTCTAAGGTAAATCTCGATGTATTTCGATTGTAAATGCTTACACATTGTTCTTGTGCGTACATAATTAATATACCAAAGGCAGCGAACAATAATCTATATTGAGAAATGCAGAAATTATCATACAGTAGGTCTATGAATTCGTTATCTTCAATCTTTTGCTACCCATTTTTGAAGAAAATTATCCTAAAATTATAAGATACAATAAAATAAAATATCACAAAATTACGTTTTTGTCTATTTGCTTATAATATATTCTATTTGTCATGAAATCTGTTTTGTCTATAGCAAATGAAACATCATTTAATGACGTAGAATAACTGTATTAATTTTGTTTGAAATATAGTTTCATATCTATAGATTTAAAAAAAACATTCAACGTAGAATCGAGACTCAAACTTTTGACCTTCAGTGTCGAACGATTTCCATTCACGCACGTTATACAACTCGTCAACTAATACAACAAATAACTATTTTTACTAAAATATTTGTACGCTCTCCGAGAAAATTTTGAAAGGAAATATTTCGCAGTATAAATAATGTTAAATTTTCAGGAATATTCGAGAAAAAATAATATGGGTTTTGTATAAATATCATAATTATATCGATAGCCTAGTGAAAATATGTATACTATTAAATCCGTCGTTGAGCTTTAAAACCTCCGATGTGACAAAATTTAAATTTTACAGCAGTGTGAAAAAACTGTAACATCATAATAAGAAATATTACATTAATTTGAGGGTTCTATTTTTAATTATATTTTAATTTAGGTGTTGTAAGGAACATTGTGGGCTTTACCAAACCATGCGGTCTATTATGAAGAACCAGAAAATGCAAACATATCGTTTTGATCGAATTGTCACATCCGAGGTTTGATTGCGAAATTGGTTGTTTAGTAAAGCTTTTAAAGTTTACTTAAAAAAATGATTTTGAACCTTCTGAATAGATTTAATATATTGCTTGAGATATATGGTATCGATACTGTATACAAAATCATATATAACCCATTTTTTAACTAGGCCATCTACATTACGTACAGGCGTACATAATATCTTTTATTTTATTTTTATTTATTTATCAGTTTGTTGTTAGATTTTGAACAGTATTTAATCTTGAATCGTTCCCGATTGCTGGTGTATGGTGAGACTTGGCTCCCGGCTCGCGCTTGCCACGTGCTGACTCCCAATTCGTCCAGAAATAGTTCCCGGAATGAGCGCCGCAGTCCAAATGCGTCCTAAACGGCTCAGCGTTATAATCTTGTTATGGCCACATCCAAAATGTGGCGGCCACGCTTTAAGCGACTTACAACCTGTGTGTATTTTCTTAAATGGCCCGCGGACCCCTGAAATAATGGTTACACTAATAATGTCGCTATAATTATCTGTATTAAATGATGACGTAGTAAGAAATAAGCTAAAAATCATAAACAAAACTGTTTTTAAATTTGTACAATCATATCAGTTATACTGTTGAAATATTTTAAATCGACCTTTTTGATAGCAATACAGAAATGTTTTATAAACATGTTTTAATACACTGGACGCATGTATCTTATACCTGTTGCCTAATACTAGAAGTGTTCATGTCAAATATTGTCCATTTTGACTGGTATCATTAAATAGCCTTCCTTACCGACTGGTATCATAAATATTCCTTCGTTTAATTTTATACTAGAAAAAACTACACAAATATCCATCTTAACCTCGTCTATATATATATAAATATATATATTGTTTTAA
>JAGVSQ010003361.1:0-21820 GCA_022683975.1 Rhyacophila evoluta | reverse complement strand
CTTATAATTTGTGATATTACAACATGTATTAAGTAAAATAAATAAATAAATAAAATATATGCACTTATTTATATTTTCATATACTTTTTCAGAGATCGTCAGTTTTGGGAAATAAAATAGAAATGGAAATAACGCAGCTTGTTGAGCAGAATCCGACATTGGTAAGACTGGGTCTTCACCTGGAGTACAGTGACGCCCGCCACCGCATTGCATCACACCTCCAGAAAAATATCGATAGGAGTGAGTATTTCCTTATCCGTCCCTTTCTTCAATTTTCAACTGCCTACAAAATTTTACTGAGAACAAATCCAAAAGTAAAATATCTATTAACATATAATGAATTTTGTATTATTTCACATTATCACTGATGGGACTAATGGACTATCCCAGAGTGTTGAATAATTTTTATATGAGAATTGGGTGTAAATCATTTGCATCACCCCTTTCTGTGCTCTGGATCAAGGTATACATAAAAATAATTGAATTTTAGTCCAGCAACAGCAGTCATCTATATTGGCCTGGAATATGCCAATTATTGGTTATCTTTTGCTTTATACTGGGTGGCAAAAATATATATTACTATACAATTTAATGACAGTGAATTGTATTCGAATATTTTTATTATGTTCATGGAATAGAAAAAAATCAAGTGAAAATTTATCAGTTCAGATGATAGAGACAGTCTGCAATTTGATTTGAATGTAGAAATTGAAAAACCTTTTGAAAAAATTGAACACTTATTTTGAAAATCAAATTGTTTCGAAATGTTGGAACTAGAATAAGCTTGATCATAACTTAAGTCTTTTTAATTTTTGACTAATAAATGAAAACATTATGTAAGTTTTCATTTAAAAACTGAATTTCCTTACAAGATGTATTAAAATTTTTTATTTTGGTAATGTCGAACAACACAAGAAATTGATATTGTGGGCATATTGTTTCAAAATTAATGGTATTGATAATATATTCATGTGTGAACATTAAATCACTAGCTTTAAGAATTTCCACTTATTTTTTACTAATGGTTATTAAGTGGGTATTTTATCGAGAACATGCTTATTTGGTGAAAGCATTAGTGCTTTTTTAAGTTACTTGCTGCCAATATTATACATACTGTGCTTATTCAGTTCTTAAAATTACAATATAGTCTCGCAATTGAAAATCGATGTAACCATATTATTAATGCATTGGTACAATTTAAAATACATTTAGAAAAAAAAAAAAAACCTTGTAAAATGTTAATGGGTCACGCGATAGATAGACTTATCTTGGATTTATTGAAAGCTGTGACTATTTTTATTCGACTAATAGATTTGAATTTTTCCATTAAAAATTCATAAGAGAAATTCGTACTGCACCAAATTTTGAATTGACGAGATTATGTTGTGAATGTAATTATCATTTCCACTAGGAAAGTGTTGCAACCTCGATTTGAAATGGTATTTATTATTAATTCTGACTATTGACTTCTAAATAAAGTAGTATTTATAAAAATATGACTCTTTGTTCGAATAGTTCTTTGAGAATTTAATGTTGAATTATGTCAAGCTGTCCAAAATAACTAAAATACCAAAGCAATTCGAAATGTTATGGCACATCCCTAATGTTTTTTCTATCACGCAAATTGAAAAAGACATTGACAGATCAAATGATTTTCGGTGTGTTATGATTTCAATAATACAGAGTTGCCAATGGGTGAATTTGAAACAATCAGATGATAACAAAACACATCTATTAAAAAACTGATTTGATTTTTCAATTTTTGTTATAATTACTATGCAATTCTATTTTATCTGATTTTAAAGGTGAATAAAAATATGGTTTGGATGTTAAATGTCATTTTCTATTCGAGTTATTATACATACAGGTGAATTCAAGAATGGTAGTCTATTTAATGATGAATGAATGGGATAGCTTGTATATTCTAAATAAATAACACTTATGATTAAGATTACATTTAGAAATTATAAGCAAATTGCCAGTTTCTATTGGCTATGTTTATAATAACACTTTCAACATGTGACTATATTAAGAGAGATGAATGAATCAGCATTTATAGAACTGAGAGGAAATTGAGTTGTAAAACTAACGTTTAAAGAAAATTCTATTGAATATTTATTATAAATGTACAATTATCACAATTATAAGAAACTCAAATGATCATGTGCTGAAATTTTTTAGTTAATAATTACATATTTTAGTGTTCTGAAGTTTCCAGGTTGATTCCGCAGAGCTACATGTCATATATATATTTTGTCTATTTTTTTTATTAGTTTTAATTAATACTGGGTGATATTGATTGATTCATTCAGGTTTGACTAGCGATCACTGCAAAAATGAAGCCAAAGCTATTTAGGACTGGGTGGTATATTCAACACCTCAATCGATCACCATTGCTTATAATTTCCCAGTAAGATTTAAGCTGTGCCATTAAAAACAATCTGAAATTTTTGATTATAAATACAATCTCATGTTTTCATCGCGTTTGACACCATGAAGGTAAAACAACTTTACAAGATTAAAAAAGCATTTTGAAGAAATGTATTTTGTTCCTTGTTAAAACACGACAATTAATTTAATTGATATTTGCCCTTCCTGCAACATATTCCGTATTATCGTCATGCATTTTTGAATCCGTTTTGATATTACTTTATTATTGTATATTTGTCACGGAAACCACTTTACTATAATACAGTTTATCTCTATATCTGAAATAGTATCGCCTGCATATAATTTAACACAGGCACTAATTTATTATGAAGCTTAATCAAATAAATTAAAATATAATATTATAAGCCTGTAGTTAAATATTTATCTATAGGACACTGACTATCGTAATCATCAGGCCCAGGCTCTCCCACCGCACATTACATAAGCTCATGTTGATACGTTTATATTTAAAATTCACTACACGTACATTGCACATCAAGCTTTCCCCGCATTGTGACCTGCATCAGATTGCCGCTTTGGTTCCTGACTGCCGAACCCTGATCGAACCCGGGCTGACAATTTGAATGCTTCCGGTGTTTTCCCTGTAACTTAGACTTCTTCTGTGCTCGACACACAACATCACTTGTCATTCATTACATGTTAACATATGACACAAAAACATTCACTCATTTTTGACTGAATATACTTCAATCCCTTCTTAAAGAAAAACATCTCATAAATTTTGATCTTTGTTCTGTATATGAATGCATTTCTTTGTTTTTCTGTTCCGTTTTCCTTGGATATCTTCTACTGGGCGTGATTGTGCAGATGTGCGTATCAAAAACAGGCTCAGCGCAACACTGAATTTGAAGCTTCCACGGGCCAGTTTGGTTAACAATGCCAACAATGCCAACATTGCTAATATTGCTAATAATGGAGATGTTGTGCTAGAACCGATTCAGCCGGTGGACGGTTTACTAGAAGACAAAGGTGAATTGATAACGCCCCCGAGCGCTGTTGAAGCTGATGTGATTCCGCCTCAGCTTCCTTCCGAATCTGTGGTAGAAGGTGACAAACCTCTCGATATCCTTCTGCCTCCAGTTCAAGAGAACATTGCAGAAGAAATTGAACATGTGGTGGAAAAAGTTGAACCTCCCATCGACAACTTTGTCCACGCTGCTCCGGTGGATTTCAACCCCAACCCACATTCGTGAGTAGGCTCAGGGAAGGCCCTTTCTCCGGATTGTGCGAATTGCGTTTTTCTACATGTTTTACTTGTTTCATAGTGACTATGGTCCTCATAAAGTCATCTGTAAAATACCTCACTCATCTCCGCGAAAGAATAATGTGATTTAAAAAACCATTTGTCTATTTTTTCAAGACACACTCGTTTCATTTGAACGCCTATGTATTTCAGTGTGCCGGTGATGTTTTTTTATGTATCCGATTTCAGATCGAAGACCCTTCCGAGTGATGTGTCTTGCTTGAGTTATCTGTTTATGTTTTCACATTCCAGAGCGATGGAGGAGTATGTTTTTGATGTTATTTTTTTATGTTCTCTAACAATACTCTGCATCTATTTCGGAGTCACAGTCTCACAGACATCACAGTTAATATATAATTAATATGGACACCTTCGTGTCCTTATCCCCACATGAATATTTCACATTAGATTTGACACGATTAGGACTTGCACAGAAAGTATATTTTGTTACTTTGTGTTACAATTCCATTGCAGTACGGAAAGATCTAACTCTGCGGCTTCAATTCAGATTCTTTAACAATCTACATAAGAAGTCGGCCCGAATCCAGTAATGTCAAGGTCAGGATAGGTATATTATGCTTCCGGCGTAACCAAAACGCTTCACTAATGGCAGAATTCCCAAATTTGCCTACAAATTTAATTTCACTCGGTTTTTGAGAGAAAATAAATCTTTTCCTGGGTCCATTCACACTCTGCGCAGCGAAGGGTTAATCATTATTGACTTTGTGAAGTTATAAGGTAACGAAATTTGTCATTTAAAATCATCGCACCGGGTAATCCCACATAGAAATAAATCTGAAATTGAACAAACCATTCTTACGCAATATGAATTATAAATTAACTCTATGCCAAGCATATTCAGATGATATTTATTAAATTTATGGGCTTGGGAAGCTTTTAATACAATTTAGCTCTATTTGCAGATTGACAGAATTAAAATGCGGTAACAAAAGCTTAATTAATATGTACAACTCTCAAATTAACACAACTTTTTACAAACAACACTCAAATCCTAATTATTTGAAATGCCATTTTAACATTATCTGTATTCATGAGTAACACTGTGTGTCCCGTGTTCAGAATGGTGTGATCTTTTTTCATTGTATAATACGGAATGCTTTATTATTTTGTTTATTTTTATTATTTCTGTCCTAAAATTAAGTAAACACAATTCCAAATATTTCTTTATACACTCAGATCTTTATCACAGAATGATTCAAATATTTTTTTGTATAAATTATATTTAATATATTGATTAGAAAATCATAAATATTTAGTTGGTCGTTTAATTTCTAGCCGCGAGGGGAGTGTAGAAGAATGACATCAGTATTAAAAAAGTGGATACTCCACTCGTTCGGGTAAAATATGTCACTAGAGCGATGAATGTACTGCTTTTATTTATTTCAGTGATTATTTGACTCAGGCTTTCTTCTAATATTTAATATCCTTAACAGTGTCGCATCAAACTCTTGCAGTTTTGATGTAAAATGTAGGAAAGTTGCTCCAATCATCGCGAGGATCCACGGACAAAGTAAAAAAAAAATATGTTCTAAGGCCATTATTACAAAACAATACTGTATTAGTCATTTTGTCTGTAGCCAACTAACAAGTGTTCTAGTCTAACCAGGTGATTTACATAGTGTGTACCGTAATCCTTGCTTTTATTCAGATTAGCAGAAAAATTATGAATTTACTGATTCATTCAAACAGAAATTATCTATAACAAATTTTAGTCCAATATAAAATGTTGCTTGCACAACTCCATTTCAGTCATATCTCATTGTCAAAATAAATATGGAAAATTTTTCATGAACTGTTATTTAAAAAAAAATTGGAGCAAAAAGCCAATTTTTTTGATGTTTCTAGTGAATGTTATGCAATTAATCTTGTGGAAAAGCGAGGATTCTTATGTTGTTTTTTTAACCTTAACAGTATTTTTACAGTACATTTTATCTTGTATTTGGTTTCAGTGTGATCATTTGTCTAACATGAAATTTATTTCAGAGATTATAACTGCATGTGAAAAATATTAGGACACTCATAGTTATAATAACATTGTGATTCCCCATTATATCAGTGTGTCTTAACCTATTTTTCCCCGTAGTAATACTTTTATGAATGTTGAATGCAATAATTGATATATTTGAAACATTAATTTAGATAATTATATAATCTAATATTATTATATTATTTGTGTGTCTTGTGTTGCCATATTACATTAATATTAATAATTTTAAACTCTGCATTGAACTTATAAATAATAAAGTTAAACAGAATAAACAAGGATTAGGTATGTATGATTGAATTTCATTAAATCAAAATATTTTGTAATATTTTAGAGTAATATTACTATATGCTTAGTAGTCCATAATATAATAAGTAATCTTTACACTTATTACAAACAATTCTGCACAAAAATTAATAAAACAACGTTTTCAACTATCAAATTTTTACTTTGATACTTGATTTTCGAGACAGTTGAAACATTTTAGATTTACACATTTTTTTTATGTTTTATGGCAACACACACTCTTAACACGATTATAGCCTGAATAAGTCTGATTGCGCATTGTTTTGTTATGTGTTTTGTGTGTTGCAGAACGCCTGTCTCGCAGGGGCCAGAAAAGCCCCTAGATCCCTGATCCAACCCTGCGCTTCAGTATGTAATCGACAATTTTATCTGCCAATTATTATCACTAGCTATTAAAATCATTAATATCATTCTCACATTGCATTTCAATAAGTCTGAATACATGAAAAATCATTCGACCATATGTCTTGTATTTTCTGTGTTTGGCATGTTGGATAAAATAGCCAATTACTATCAGTATTGACCTAAGGCTCTTGTTTGATTTGGTTTAAAACATTGACTGGTTGATTATATCGACAGAACAATTTAGAATATTTCACAAATACATAAATTAGAATTATTATTAAACTATAGAAGTAAAACTACTTAATAGTAAGAGGAAAATAAATCAAATTAAAAATCTAGAGCTTCTAAATACGTATAAACGTGCATTGAAAACTATCGAACTTTAAATATTCATTTAATTTTTACTCAATTAACGCGGACTTAATCAAACTTAATCAAAAAATACTTCAAATCCAATAAATGATGTTAGTTGGAAAAGTAGAAAAAATAAAGTGAAAATATATGATACATGTGTTTGAATGATATTTTTAACTAATATTCAAATACTTGCTGGATAGACATATCAATAGCCAGTTGACAACACTTATTATATATTTGTTAAATTTTTCAGTAGGACCAAAAACCTTATAAAATAAATAAGTATTGTGACCTGAAAGAAAATAAAATACACTTTAGAGTGCGATAATGTTTATTTTCATTTAAAAAAAGTATGTTTCATTTTCATTAATTTCCCACTACTTATTTTTTTATAAGGTTTTTGGGTCCTCTTGGACAATTTATGTATAATACGTGAAAATTGTTTGTCAGATAATTAATTATCCAATGGGTATCCAGTCCTGCATTTTTACATTTTTTAAATCCGACAGATGGGGAATCGAACCCATATTCCCCGCATTGCTAGGCGTGCACGCTATCAACTACGCTAACCGAGATACCTAGTATAATAAATATAATACAATGATATTTATTATGAAGTACTTTATCCATATAGGGATAATTATGAGGACTGGTTTTGTCTCCTTTTATACTGAAATTAAAATATTTCTCTTAATTGATCAGACAATGATTGAATTAAATATTCTCATTATTATTATATAAAATTGAAAACAAAAAACTATTCCAGAAAATATCTGATACTGGTGACACTCAACCTACATAATGTATTCTGTGTCGTGTAATATGAAATATTGCCGCAATCCTAACACTATGCATGATTTATTGCCGATTTTGAATGATTTATTTAACTTAACAAAAATGCTACCTAACCTATCCATACCTGATCATTGTTATTAAAAAATGATATTATTAAAGAAAAATATTGATATTGGCAAAATTTAAAAGCATCGGTTTTACTGGATTAACTAGAGATCTTCAAATAATAACATGTTGTTTTTGTCAACGGATGACTGTTGTATCTCTTTGAAGAGTTTATTAAACCTCTAAAAAAATTTTTGACTGGAGAGCTGGAAATAAAATTTTCATGTTAGGATTGTTTGATTACGGCAATTTTTTGGAATGCATTCAGATGTAGGAAAAATGTAATCATCGTTTGTGGGATCGTATACAATAGAAAGTATTTTTGTTGATGACATGTGCTGTTGAGCAAATAATTTTTACTAGAAATATTCTTTGACCCGCTTATACATTAATTATTGAGAAGTATTAATAAAACAAACTAATCATCTTAAATTAAGACTTCATAGAATGTTTTATACAATATTGTGATGTCTGCATGAGAGAAAGTAGGTGGAAAAAATAATAAATAATTGAGATAAAATATGATTTTAGACGAATGTGTAGCAAGTTCCTTTAATCGTTAGAGTTATAATATAATAGACTGTACTGTTGAGCTTTTTGTAATTGTTTTTCAGCCATTTCATCGCATTGCAGAACACAAATCACTTCATTTTGTTCATGCTTTATTGGATAGTGAATAAAGTTAAACCAATAATAAATCTCCATTAACTAGCATTATTTTTAGTCATACTTTATAAGCATTCTTGTCCACGTAAAGATTACCTGTCTGACATCATCTTGTAAAAAATTCATTAATTTCTTATATTATTAAAAGAAATATCCCATATTTTTTGCATGGGTTTTAGAATTCACAATAATAATTGAACCGTGTTGTACTCATACATGTATAGATCGAGTAACATAGTTAAATAATGGTTTATTGAAAACCAAGAATTATGAATATTTTAGCCTATTTAATTAATTCTATGTTATTTTTGCGTTTCTTGATCATCTATTCATGAGTGATACAGTTTGTTTTAAAACTATACATTTGACTCTCGATTTACTGTGATAGTAAAAATAATTTTATCATGATTGATATTTTACTTAATTCAAAGCATTGTGTAATGAGAATATTGAATGATAAAGACTAAAAGTATGCTGTTAGGAGCCGTAAAAATAAAATTAATTTGATTTATTGTACCCTTTTTCATCACAGTTAATTCACCATGTAGATCGAGAACCAGACAGTTTTAAATCATTCGAATAAAAAACCAGTATGTTTGTTTCAATTCGGGCAATCTTTTCGTTTGTTAGACATGCATATTCAATATAGTTATAATTAAGTTTTCTAATGTTTTAGCAGATTCAAAATTTATGAAATTACGAATTGAGTGGAAGAAACAAAATAAGTTGTTATGTATTGAGTGATTAAGTTATAAGTAATATTAATGGAAGTTTATATCCTGCATTTATTATTGGGAGCCAAAGGTTCCATTCTTTATACAGATAATGTCCGAAGGTGCCGAGATGTGTCTCGATATATTGGGTAATAAATAACAACCAGTATGGAAAAAAATATCAAAAGACCACTGGGTTGTACGGAGGCCTATAAATTTTTGATTTATTTTAAAGTTATGTACAAGTGAAGTTTACAATAAATGATGACTATTTTTTTCTCATTTTAAAATTTGTAGAGTAATAATGGTAAATCTAATAAACCTAATATACGATAGAATTTTTCCAAGCAATGATATGATAATTGGTAATATAATATTAGGGACCATTTAAATGTCTGCTAAAATATTAGAAATGTGAATAAGAACTTGATGACTGATTATTTATGTACCATTTTGCAGGTCGTCAACGTCGAATGGGCTTCTTTTCACGCAACTACACCATTGGCTGGATTTAGTTCATCCCCTCTGCCGAGTTTGTTGCAAACATTTCACCTAGGATTAAGCTTCATACCACCAATCACAATAATTTTAATTACATGACTCTTTTTGCGTCCAGTCATTTTCTGTAATGCGTTTCCATTATACAAAAAAATGTTTCTATAACACGTCTATAAGATACCAAAAATTGCATGCTTTTTTGTAACAGATTTGTAATGCTATATTATTCGAAATTTATATTTTGTAGAATTTATAAAATGTGACTGTTGCAATTTTATTATTTATGAAAATACTCTTTTTTTCCATGAAAATAGATGATTATTATTTATTTGACAGATTATATAAACGCTATTTATAAATATCTCTCATTTTAATTATGCAAAAATTATGTTTTTAGATGAATATTTTTAATAAAACATATGTGATGGGAAAAATGTATTATCAGGACAACTGGAAAATTTTTCCTCTTTTTACTATTATTGTATCAATTGTATGTCTCGACAGATAAATAATATTGATTGAATAATGCAACGAATTTCTTTTTAACTCGCTAGTATTATTGATAATGTGGCCTATAAATTATGACATATTTTAAACGCATTCATGTTTATGAAATATTAATGTCATTGCAACACAGAGAGACTTGTTTTTAAATATTTATCTGATTAAAGCTTGTATCAATATCTTGTCTGAAAGTTCCGCGTGTGTCAGATGATGCATTAGCAGTGTTGTGATAAATTGTATGATTGCTTTCATTATTTCATCATTATATCTATCGATATTGTTTTCATCAATTTCTAAAAAAAAACTTTTAGTAAAATTTCACAGTGATAATACAGTGTAACCCTCCTTCGCATCAATGACAATTTGCATTTTACGTTAATGAAAGTTTTTAAATTTTTATCTTAGCCGTAATTCATTTTGGAATTAGAAACCTTTAAAAGTGAAATTAATATTGTCATTTTATCAAGAATACCTATTAATCAGTAGGTATGTTTACTCTGAATAGCCTAATTATTCTTGTCTTTCTATATCTGATTCTGAATTGATATCAGTTAATTTTACTTTTACTCGTTTTTACTTTTTTAATAAAACAAAGAAAAGTAAAAACATAAAACACAAGTCATACCTCATTTGTCATTTGTCAACAATATTTATGAGTTTCACTGTATTTTATAAAACACTGTGGATTTTTATTTTATCACTATTTTAGATATTGTACATACCTTTAATATATTTTTTAATTATTTAGAATGTACATAATAATATAACATAACTTTTACATAAAATAAGCGTTGAGCATATCCCAATTTATTTTATCGTAAAAGTTGTGTTAATATTTTAATAATTTAAGTTCCCAACATTGTTCTATTGATTTTAAGTTTTATTTTCTATTAACAAAAATAAATTCAAATCAATCAATTAAAAATTGTATATGGCATTTCTTTGCTTTTCGTAATAATTTATATGTATTTTCTGCGGTATAACTTTCCGTGTTATTTGCAAAAGTATAACTTTATGACGAAAAAAAATATTTTTCAAACATGTGAGAATATTAAAGAAAGATTTTTATTACATTTACTTTCTATGTAATTTTGCGAAATACGGGATTTATTCTATTTTGTTATTTCTGTATATCTTTCAGTTTTTTATTATATAGAAATCTTCTAATATAATTTCATTGACATTTATATTTTCAGTTAAAAAAAAAATATATTTATATGTATAAGTCGACTAATACTTCACTTCATAACACTTTGATCTAGCTTATTTTTGTGATGTCCATAATTTTGAATGTGTATATTTTAATTTTAGGTTATGATAATAATTAAGGAAAAATTTGATTTTTTAAATGGCCAGATTATAATACTAGTAATTCATTTATGGCTCTATAAATGATTTTATTAAATGAATTCAACTTTGATGCATCTATGTTTCATAGAGCTACCATTATTTAATTTAATGCTAGTTATCAATTGGTTCATTTCATAATCGCCTTTGATGTAAATTTTAAATAAATGGAAATATTAAATAAAAATGGTTGTTTTAATATATACATTTAAAAAAATCATTGCCTGAAAACTTTCTGGGCCAAACACAGACACTTTGCCAAAGATAGCTCCACAACATAAAGTTACATGATAATTTAAAAAAATATTGACAAAACTCTTCAAAGAAATGTTAATGCTCAATTTATTTTGTCAAACAGAAGGTTTTATGTATTTTATGTTCAATGACATTTTAGATGATTACATTATATAAAATCTTACAATACAATTTTATGCTCACCAGTGACAGAAAGAAAGTTTTTCTGTTGTTTGTTATTATTTAATTTTTAAAATAAAATAATATAGGTAACCTTCATAGATATTTATAACATTTTCCAAATCTACTGCAATGTCCCTTTCTATAAAAATAAATACATGTACACCAACAAATTTATATCATGCACATTAACAACACCGTTATTCAGTTTTGCTGAATGATATGTTTATTTGTTTTTATGTGTTATAAGATTTATTTATATAGGATAATAAAAACTCTAGGACCTGTGAAAAGAGAGGATAGGAATGAAGAATGATGGATGAGAATTGGCAATATAATATTAGAAAATAAAAACACACATTCGTTTTATTTTTATAATTAACTCAATTATCAACAATCAACATCGAATTTAAAAACTTAGATTTCTATGTATTATTACTTATTAAATTTCGTGAGGCTTCCTATGAAATGATACATTAATTTGTATTTATTTAATAAATTTTGCCTTTAAAGACTATTCAATTATTGGTCTATAAACATACCTCTAACATTCAAATTCGTAATTTTAATTATTTATGTTGATGATATAAATGAAAATTGTCTATTAAAACTCATTAAATGATACATAGAAAAATTAATTCACCAAAATTAGTTATAGTTATTAATTCTTATAGGAAATATGCAGTAATTCAACTATAACATCAAGTTCTACAGTATTATTCTAATCATATTGGTATTTTACGTTTCGTTTTGCATAAAAAACATATTTCGTAACTGACATTGTAGGTAAATTACAGTGATAGTTTATTAGTAGATAGATTTCAAGTTAGTATTAAGAAATTTAATATTTTAAATTTATTATGACAACAATCATTATATAGAACATCTAACAAAGGTTCGCAACCTTTTCCACACTATAATTTTATCCCAAATCATTAATTATGTATGACGGATGAGGCGCCAGAACTTCATGAAATATGCCTTATTAAATAAATCATGTTAAGCATATACTATCACCATTTTCGACACCGCAGATGTCTGAACATTATAGTCAATGACAAACTAACTTATATAATATAATGGTATGAGAAGCCTATGTTTGCCTATATATATTGCTTGAAACAATTGGTGTTAAATTGAATTTCACTTGAGGGCAAATCCTATTTCAACAAAATCATCATGGTGCGGAACTTTGGTGTATTTCCAACCATTTCAAAAGTATTTATGATAAGATTTGAGATATCATTTGAAAAACGATCAAGGAAGCTTAATCATCAATCTCATTTTTCTTGCCTACTGAATAATGGAAACACAGTTGTCTCAAGTTATTATCTTTTATACATAGCGCTAGCGAGAAACAGTTGAGGGAAAAGTACTTGCAGATAGAAAACAACTAAAAAATTTCATCTGAATCTAGATAGTAATTTTTAAATTATGATTTATCTTGGAAGATTTATTAAAAAACAGATTAAAAAGTAAGTAGGAGATATTAAATTCTTCCAAATATGAAAATAAATATGGAGATATTTTTTTTATTTATTTTGTCAATAAATGTGACAATTATTAATAAACTGACAGTTTTCAATAACTTTGATTTTTGAAAAATAAGTATGAGGAAGTGTATAATAATATTTTTTGTGCTAAAATATTTTTTATTAAATTTCATATTCACGGCTTATGGCCATTAAATTACGGATGTTCACTCAGATATCATATATTCTATCCGTAAAGTCAACTCCTGCTATTTTTTCCGCCAGTATTTATGATATTTAACAATTTATTAATACAGATTAAAACAAAACGCTATTTGAAACATTTTCATTTTTTATGGTATAGATTTTTCAATTTGTAGTATTATAATAGCTATGAAATTCTATAAAATAGATTCAGAATGATTAGACAGAATTTTCATATAATTGATAAAAATAAAAGATATATATATATACCTATAGCTATTATGGTAACATAATAATGTCGGTATTTACCCCTTTTTGTAAGTAAATTATTTTTCATGAATTATCGACTATCCATAAGAATATTATTATTGTTTTGAACTATGTAATCTCAATTTTGACGGATATTGTAGCTCTCTTTGACCATAAATAGTATTGATAAATTTGGACTTAATAATAATAAACAAGTTTCAAAAATCGTTTCATTTATTTGTGCTGCCACATTACTATGAACGAAATCGTGACCCAATTAACTGTAATAAAAAATACGGAAATAAAAATCTGAAACCATCTTTTTTAGTTAGTGTTCATGTTTTTCACGTATAAATACAAATAAAGTTGTTATTAAAGTTTATATTGCTGTAACCAAATTATAAGCAGAGTTCCAGTACAGTAACGGAGATGCTACACAAGATATTTTTAACACAATATTTCAGTGTCTGTAAAAATAGAAGTTATTAGTTCATGACACCGAAGTGCAATTAGCATGTCAGGTTTTTCCTCCTTTTTATGATTATCATTTTTATTTTTAAGTTGTACGAATGATATAATATTTTTTTCATTCAATTACCTGTGAAGCTGAAACTTAATCATTTGCTTATTTATTCTTATGAATTTTGCTACTTTTATGTAATATATATATTATAAAAGTATAGTAATGCCGTAGATAATTTTTTTATTGGAAACGGAGAAATATAATGGTACCGTAAAATAAATATATTAAAACTCACTTATGGAATGCCAGATGAAATGCGACATTGATGGCATTGAAGTTACTATCCAGGTGGGTACAGAGTATAAACGCATTAGAGACTGTCTATAGAAGGTGTGAATTGTAGTGTGATAATTACAGCAAAATGAAAAGGAAAATATTGATGAAGACGCGTTGGTTGAAAGATGAAGTTGATTTATGGCATCAGTCATAGATTTTAATCAAAACTATGTACATCAACTTGTCATGAATTTCAATTCCAATTCAATGTTGACAGTTTATTGAAGTTGTTTTAAAAAATAATATAGTTTCTAAAAATATTAGATAATACAAATTTTCATATTGATTACTATTTATGAAAGAGTTACATGTTGGAGAAAGGGCTTAATACTAAATATATGGAAACGATCGGTAATGATTTTGTAGTATAATTAATCATATGTTAATCTATATAATCTATTATACTTATTTTTTTTTAATTTATTCAAACCAACATGAACACGGCTTTATTGTTAAACTTATGGTGTTTATTCAATAAATAAATACCGACATCTGTAGATTGTTTTATTAAAAATTTCTAAGCAAATACAAAACATTTATGGCTAATTAAAGTTTTGAATAAAAAAAGATTTACACTGTTGGAATGTTAGGGAAAATTTTCTTATGCCACAGATAATAAAAAGATAATTTAAATTTTTTCACCCACAGAGTTAATCTTACTTTATTTAAGAAATATAAATTAAATGTTTATGGCCAATTGGAAATCAGAAGTATGACAACAGCAGTAATCACTAACTTTCCATTGTATCTTTGAATAGTTTTAAGAATTTTCACATAATTATTGTGTATGTTATGCTGATTAGTATGAACATATACCTAGTCAAATACATTAATACATATTATTATAATTATACAAGTTGATTTCTTTCCTTCGGTATCATTAACATTATTTTTGAAAATGAAAAAGTCTTTATTAGATTTAAAGTTTTAAGAAATTATGGCCGAATATGTTAAACCTTTTATTAATCAGTCAGTATTTTTATATTTTCATCTCTATAATGGTTGGCTGATATTTTTTTTTGATGTTATTATTTGAAGCATTTCTTAATTCACCATTATGGTTTTTAGCATTGTTCTTCTGGAATTGAAAAAAAATCATCATGGCATTTCTGTTTATAATACTAATAGCAAAATTGATTTGTAGTATCATTTCCAGATTTAATTAAAACAAAACTTGTCTGATAAAAATAATGTATGTTAAGTATAGTCGAGTCATGAAACGATCATCACATCTTATGAGATTTTGACGAATCGACTGAAGAGAGATGACAGTAAAATGATATATTATAGATGTATATTATAATGTACAAACTTTTTTTGTAGCATCAAAAATAGTAATTGAATATAAAAAATACTGACTAAATACAGAGGCATTGTTTTCAATGGACATATAAAACAAAAATATATTGGATAAACTTCTATATTTCATTATTATATTCTCAAACACATCTAGTTTAGGGAACATCTAGATTAATTATAAGAGATTTTTCATAGTTTCTACATATAAATGGCAGTTATTATTCGTTAACTACTCGACTAAAATAAATATGTGCGCATTAGGTTCAGTATTTTGTGTTTTAGTTCAGCCCTGTCACAGATTTTTATTCGATACAATATATTTTAATTATCAAATCGAAATAATATGCAACGTAAGCCTAGAAAACAAAAACTATTAACTTTACAAAGAAATATGTGATCACCAATTAAACAGTACTAGATAATAAATCATCAATAATAAATTGAACTAAACAATTCTCTGTATATAAGTAAGTTTAATTTCCTACTTGACTGTATAACAGGCTTTCTTTTCGTCGAGTGAAAAATATCCAATTATTGTAATAATATTTGAATGGTTAGTGGCATATCTAAATAAACAAAAAAATATAAAAAAAATTTTTTTTGTTGGTTATGTGAATTGGATAGCAGCAACAAGATAGTTCATTTAGCTGTCAAATTATGGATATTCGGTCATACTAGACAGTTGAGATAAATAATAAAGTACATATTGTATTTTTTCCATATAAAATAAATAAGTGGATGCTTTATTTACTACAATAAATGAAATATACCGTATATTGAAAAATTGCCAGCAAAATATCAGAGAAGTCGTTTATAATATTGTATTGTACAATATATTTTTATAAAAGATTGAAACATAAGAAAGTTATCTAATTTAAAAAAATCACACAAATAAGCGATTTATTGTTAGATAGGTGCATTTGCAAACACATTTGTCTACTTTAGTAGGCGTATATTTAAATTTATTAAATATGTATTGATTATGCATTCTTATACTATTCAATTTCTTAATCAATATTCGGCATTTAGCTATTATCCATATATTTGTTTCATGCCCTGTATACAACAATATTTATAATAATAATATTCTATAGTATTTTTTATTACTAAAAAAATATTTACGCTCTAAGTTAGGTTATCAAATTATTTTTTATTGATATATTATATAATGTATTTTAATGCTGGCAATACTTCGAAACAAATATAATAATTATGTTTTATTTTTTATTCTTACAAAAAATGAATTTGTTGATGAGCAGTTGTTTTTTTTTTTTTTGTTATCGGTAAATACTAACGCTTCTACTCTTTACGCTACTGTCTTATTTTAAGAAATTAAAACCAACTCTTTTTTATTTATCTTTGGTTAGACATTTAAATTGTTTAATATGAATAATTATAGCGTTTTTTGGTATTTAAATTAGTAAAATGATGACGACTCTTTAAGAAACGATTATAAGAATAATATGTGTATACGGTAAATAAAATACAGTCGATTCTCGATTTGATGGCATCGTGTTAATCGGACGGCTATCGTGTGATGAAATAGATATAAAAAATAAATTTATGGTAATAGTGGAGGTCGTTGGTGAATGAGCCCTACTCAGAAGAGCTAAGTGATATAGGTGCAAAGATTGTATTTTATCGATGTTTTAGATTTTTTGTTACCATTTTTAATTGTTTTAACTGTTTATCATGTTTTGAATTATTAAGTGTATAATTATTTTTAGTATGGGCCGAAAAATCGAGAGTCAACTAACTGCAAATTGGACGTATATATGCAGAAAAGATTCGACGCATTCTTAATCTTTTGAATGAATTCAAAAAGCCTGTTGAAGATATTTTCTCATTTATGTACTAGTAAAAAGATCGAGCCGGAATATATATATAATCCCGTTCTAAGACGTTTTGGAAATAAATTTATTCAATCCTATATTTTTGGAAATATCTCAAAACTAGAGGGTGGGCAGTTGTATATTTTATTCATACATTAAGGCTGCCAACTTAAAAAAAAGTGACATTATAGTTGTCACTTAAGTCGATGAAAATGAATACTGAATGTCAAAGTTCCGTTCGATAATACATATTGATTTAACCAGAGAGCTAGAAATGTTAAATAAAAAAATGAGAGAAGAGACCACGACCACTTGATGGTCAGGTGAAACGTACGCTCAGTGAATAACGGTTTGACAAACAATAAGAAAATATTGAATTGATTCGAGACAATTGTTATATTTTCCGAGATAGTTTATAAACCAATATTTAAAGCAAACAGTGGCGTGGCTACTGAAGAGCGAACATATTTTAGGGGGACCTAAATTATAGTAGAACGTATTTTTTTACGAGAAACCTCAGGGGGCGCTGACTATGTAGCTAAGCCTCTGAAAGCGAGACACAAAATGACGATTCGGGACTATATTCTGGAAGGTCGACAACCCTAGCATATATACGTCCAATTGAATACCGGTAATTGTAAAAATCCATTTGTTTAAGATATAATAAAACCTACAAGCTAATAATTCATCGATAAAACTCTATCACTTTCTGTAATTATTATTAGTAATAATAATACATTTTAATCTATCCGTATTATGTTATTCTATCGGCGACTTACTTGTAAACATTGCTTTATGTAAGCGCTGTCTAACTCTAAATTTGTTATTCAAATATTGTTAAAATTTGGTTGTAAATGAGCACTGCTAAAAAAGGCCTTTATTAGTCTCACGGCCTATCTTAATTGAGCCGCGTTATTTCAAGCGACATTGACCATAAGAACGACGCACCCCGCATACTTATTCTGACAATCGCGTTAATTTAATCATAATGCCGATTTCGAAAGTTGCGCGCCAAATTTTACACTTAGTAAAACGATTTAAATTGCGCGCGTGTCGGTGTTTTGTTTCGCGTTATAATTAACGCGATTACAGGAATAAGTTGACTGGTAGAGAAGATTTTAAAATTTGATACAAAAGCTTGCGAAGCGACCGCCGTTAGCTTTCGCTATTGCGGTGGACACCGGACGACTGTGGTGGTAGCGTAATCGGAGAATGACTTGTCTATGGGCGCTCGGTCGTCGTAGAGTGTCGGTGCTTGGAGGATGATCCCAGCGGTGCCGGCTAATACGGCAAGCGTGAAGATCCAGAGGAAAAGTCGATCCAACACCATTGCGACGTACTTCCAGTCTTCTTTTACCTGTAATATACATGTACATTTGTGAAAATATTTGTGAATTGCCGACTATTTTCTAGATTCTTATTAGAAGTATCTGACATAAAAACCTAAAAATAGATCTGTAATTTCACTGAAGAAAACATCCCATCATACTTACAAATGAGGTGGTTAAACAGTGTACTCTTGATTATCCGTGCTAATGCTGGGGAAGAGGGTGAATACATATATGAAATGTAGATAATTTACATAACCCAACAAAAATTGTTTGTTGTCAGTCGTGGTCTGGCCAATCCAAATTGCTCTACTTAAAAATTATATGTATTTTCTTTTTTTAAGTCTTGCGCTATCTAGAAATTTTGACTTCCTTCTAGGATGTATGGTTTCTTGTTTTTTCGCTCTCGCAGCAACAACATTTTGCTGTTTGCATACTTTTTCAAACATGCGTTAATCAACATACTATTTTGTGAATCGTAAAAAAAATCATAGAATTTAATTATTTAAAATAAATATTATTTCAACACTTAACACGGATAATCCGCAAACCGTATAAGACACATCCGGGTAATCAAGAGTACACTCTATTATAGATCGGTAATAGTAAATTACAGACTGTCCATATAATATAATATATGAACTGTCTACCTTTACTCTTTAATTTTTTTTTTGATAGATGAAGTTATGTTGATTTAAAAAATACAATACTATACACACACACACATATATATATATATAGATATATATATTAGTGGAATGCTGTCCATATTTTATGATGAGTATTACTTATACTATTTTATCGAATTGGAAATTTTTTATTTCTATTTTTTTTGATTTTGCATTTGAAAATTCACTAAAAACAAGCAAATGGGAAATAAACTATCGCATACAAAACTTTCGCCTTCACCACTAACCATTTAAATACTAAGTAACTACATATTGTTGATCGTGATAGCAGCGAGATCTGCTGACAACGGTCCTTTTGTGTCTAGCTTCTTTTGTTTTTGAAATGACACGTATGCTGAATGAAAAGGCAGTATAATAATATAAAAAAATACATGCATTTATTAAAAATTATCAAAATTGTCGCATTTCTCGCTGAGAGTTAAAAAATTACCATACCAGTTAAAATTCTTAGAAGCTAAAATTTTTTTTTTCAAAATGTATACGTACAAACTCGTAAATCATGTACGGATTTCGTAATCATTTGTTTCTAACTTTCTAACTAATTTCTTTCATGATTTCTATTACCAATAAAAAGGGATTTGACTTACTATATTTATAAATTTATATCTGCATGAAGGTGTATTTAAATCTGCGCTTTTTTATGATATTTTGCGTTAGTCATTGACGTTTTAATATCATGATCTGTTTTGTTATTTTTTGATGTTTAAGTGAAGAGTTGGCGCAGAAAAGTGAAAAGTGAAAAGTCATTATATTTTTTTTATTTATATAGGTGAGTACAATGACTGAATAATATATATACAACTCAACAAAAAATACCTGGTAATAAATCATATTTAATGTTATGCGTGACGTTGCATTCTATATAATATGCGAGTTACAATGAATATTTCACGCATCACTAATAGCCTACTTGGAATTTAATCTTACCCACCATCAGCAGGGGCGCGGCTGCAAGATTGGCAAACGCTGGTTGGTAATTGTTATTAAAATTTAATTAGTCCAGAATAATATATTAACTAATTGAATGATTTCGAATCACTGATTAAAGATATTACTATTAATAAAGAGATGGCGCTATATCAACTAATTTGAATTTAAATGTGGCCAGATTAATAAAATAAGTGCGGTAATTTATTATTCTAGTATTTAGAGTGAATTTTTTTATAATAATTTCAACATAAAATTTTCATTTTTAAATAATTATTGAAATGAATGTAAGTGCCAAAACACCAGAAAAAAATCAATTTAGTTTGACATTGCTGACAGTGACATGCATACTAATATAAATGAGCAAAAATAAGAAAAACAAAAGGAAATTCGATAATAAAAAAAACTCCATTTCTTATTCATTTCAAATAAAATTTATTGATTCGATTATAATTTTGCAGAATTTGCTACGTTTTTGGTAGTAAACGATGTCTTCTGCAATGGACAGTCCCAGGGTGGTTACTTGACAAATAAAATAAAATAAAAGTGTTTTCTTCACCTGTCTTGACGACGAAGATAATGAGTAGTTTTGATCGATAGCATACCTTGGTAGAATCCTCCAGCATTTTGGTATGCTCAGCGATAAATCGAACACAGAAGCAGGTCCTGTGAACGGCCGGAGGACAGTTGGCATGAGGGAATGCCGGCGGTCTGAGAACTGGGCTCGAATCCCCACCCCCGTTACCCCCGATTCCGACGCCACCCTCCTCGCAGCAGTCTGCGGTGGGTGGGGGCGGCGGTGGACCGTGGATCTGACAGCTACCCCCGAATGGGCCGCCGTCAGCTAGGTTGCTGTAAAAGAAAAATAACAGAATGAATAACGAACGAGATGGACTGGCGTATACGTGTGTAAATCTTCTTTCTTATATTTATCACATACACTCACTGTAAGGGGATCCATAAATAAATATCTGTTTGATGGAATGTTCAATAATTTCCAACAGATTTACTCTGCGTTACCACGACGTATTGTACGCCGTTAATCTTATTATCATTATATTATCAAAATTATAAACCAGAAAATACATGTGCTAAACGCAATCAATAAAGAGATGCTTCAGTTTAGTGAAGAAGAAGACAACTTAATTAAATCTAAAAAAATGGAAAGAGGAACAAGCGCGCGCAAGTAAATCAATAATTGGTTAATTATTAATAAGAAATGTTTTCTTCGTCGAACGTAGGAAGCTGAAGAATTTTGATAACTTTGAAGTG
>JAGVSQ010003360.1:0-21820 GCA_022683975.1 Rhyacophila evoluta | reverse complement strand
AAACACTTACTTATTCTTCAACCACAAACCACATTTCTATCTCGGGGTACAGGCAAGTTCAAATTTACTGATGCTTTTAATCCATCAAGAATCAGCTAGGTTTAGCTAAATTTCATATTGAGATCTTCAGGAACTTACTCAATCAGATAACCGAGACGTGAAAACATGAAAAATTCAGCTGCCATCTGCGTTCGAAGCATTTCCGTAACTGTGCTTATTCATTAAATATATTTTTTTTATCTTGACCGCTCTGAAAGTGGAGTTTATGAATCTCAAGAGTGTGTAGATGACACCTCTAGAAATGGAGTACATTTTTTTTCATGTCATAGCTGATTTGCATTTTTGAGTTGGTCTGCTTGGTTTGGTTGGTTCAATTCTTTCATTTTTTAATTTTTAAAAATTTTGCAGCTGTAGGATTCGAGCCTGATTCAGCTTAATTATATTGGTTTATTGACTGATATTAATTGGTTCCAGCAAACTTTTTCAATTAACAGGATGTAACTGTAAATTTTCTACGCAGCAATAAATTTAAATTATTTTTTCAAGAATTTTAATTTTCAATTCACAAGTTTAGAATGAACGTTAAATTTTATGGAAAGTCCAATGAATCGATTGTAAAAATAATTATAAGCAAGATATTGAGAGGTGAATTGATACTGGTGAAATATTCAAATAACAATATACATCAAATAATGACAACACTATACATATCCAACATGTCACAATGAAGAAGATCCGGTTGATTTCATATTGAATTCAAAATATTAAACTACAGTATATTCAAATGGCATACTTTCGACAAACAATAACAAAATAGACTTGAAGAGATTTTCAACAAAATAGTTGTTTATTAAAAAAAAAAAATTGTTAATAAGCTAATTTATTTCTCATGGCAACATTTTAATACTGAAGATCAAACAGCACACAATTTTTATATCAGAACTTATGCAATGTATAGAAGGATATTTTATAGTTAAGTCTTACAGTCAAATGGCAAATGTAGTAAAGCATTAAGTTCCTACAAAATTAACAGCAAATTCATGATATGGCTAATTTAATCATGAAACATTTGAGATAAGAAAAGTTGTGTTTCATTTGCTAATTACAACTGGCTGTGTAATGGTAAGGTGATACCTAAACTTGGAGTAAATCCAAAGCCACCTCGGTAACTGTGTATGCATCGATACCAAAAGTCGCAGACTCTAGCCCCATGGTCAAATATTTTTTTTTCAAAAGCGATAGGTTGGTTGACATAAATTCTTGTGAAAAACAATCTGTCAAAATAAATATTCACATGGTTTATATTCGGAGCAGACGTGGTAAAAAAATATTACTACACATTAAAAGGGTTTCACAATAGGTCGTGGTTAGCAATAACAACACAGGACACAATATATAAATATTATTGCTTACATCAAAAAATATGTCAATATTTTTTTTTTACTCACCGCGTCTGCTCCGAAAGTGGAGTATATGGATTTCCAGTGTTAAGATGTGAATTGGTTGTCAGACGATTGCTCAATCAAATGTGCATCCAATCCTGCATTTTTAGATTTTTTTATATCCTCCATATGTGGGAATCGAACCCGCAATCCCTGGATCATAAATGCGTAGACTAACGTCTCGGTTGCCAGGGAGACAATATTTGTTTTTCAAAATAAATCGATCTATTTTATTTATCTGTTATCAAAATTTCATAACCTATATGAATCATAGTTTGTAAAGTAGGTTTATCCTTGCAGTATCCACTACCTGTGTACACAAACTATATGCTAGTATATACAATAACGTATAAAGTCAGTATACACTTGCACATATTTGATATCTATCAAGTAACATCACTCGATTGTATTAATCACTTCATTATAGCTAACACCCGTTTCACATTTAAATGTCACCATCAAATACTTGGATTTACTATAGTTTTACATTGAAGGTGCAATAGCATTTAGGAATAGTATACAAAAGTATTAATTACATAATACAGCTAAACGATTGTTTCCTAAATCACAGTCAACATTTGGCAATCGTCAATAATACAAGTTGAAGTTAAGTCATAAGTATAGTCAATAAGTCAGAAAATAACAGAATTTGTACACTTTTCCTTAATACTAATCATATAAATACATATTATTAATAAATTCATTATATATTCATATACAATAAAAATTAATCACACGTGAAGAACAGTCTTTTATGAGGGTTCTAAAAAAAGGTGTAATTTTAAATACAGGAACGTTTTCAACAAGTTGAATATCATTATTTCCTATATAAAATAGCATCAGTGTATGCCTTGCAATGCAGTCTTGGAAAAAACTACCATTAAAAAGAGATTAAAGAATACTAATCATATATATAAAGTGAATATAAGCCACAGTTTTAGGTTCAGTGGAACAATAATAATTTTTGATTAAACACTATATAATATTATAACAAAGATTGCTTGTTTTGTATTTATAATAATAATCTTATAATTATACAGACATAAATCTTTTTTCTCTTCTTCTTTACCACATTTGCTACCTCTATGATAATTTCCAGCATCCGTTTACTATGCCGAACACACTCTACAGACTACAATTTTAACGGTTGAAAGACAGCAGGCAGATTTCAGAATTATAAAGATTTAGTTGCTATTTAATAGTAGCGAAGCATCATATCAGAAATCTGAGAAAAACCATGTACTGAACATCAAAAATTAGTACTCGTATAGTATTTTTATTGTATACATTGTCAATTCTTCATGGAAAGATATAACATGTCATTACACTATCAGTTTTTAACTCAGATTGCCTAATGCTCAAACACACGCTCGCATTTCTTCAAAGACTATGCAAATACTAATTTGTATTACTATATGAAACGTGTGAAGACGGCACATTAAAAATTGCACAATATATGATAAAATAATTAATGTTCACTTTTAATTGACATGTATTTTTATATCGAACCAAAAATTTAAGTATAAACAAAATAATGAGAGATTAAACATAAAAATAATGTCAATATACAGCAGATTTTAGTTAGCAAGGACAATCTCTTTTTGGGTCAAACATCAATTATTCTGTTTAATATATTTTTTTATTAATGGTTACCCTACCAGAAGGATAACTATAAAGCTGTCCATAAGAATATAAGATTGTAATTAATTGTCGTTTTTTGGACATAAAAATTGCATATGCATCATTCTTTTAGATTTTCATTTTTTTACATTATTCCAACATGTCATTCATACTCATAAAAATAACAATTTACACAGAATGAAATTCCCATTCAATAAGACAGTTTAACTGATAAAACAGCTTCATAAATTTCTTTGAAATGCAGTAGACAAGCATTCCTCAATTAGCACACGTTCGATTAACACATAACTCGATTTAACACAATCTATGGTCAACAGATTTTAAAAAATCATATCACTTTATGTTAGCAGATAACGACTACTCTTGCAATGTGTAAAAACACAGTAACACAAGATTTGTAACCAACCGATAGTGGAAATTTCTGCATTAGCGTGAGATTGGATTCCTGAGTGTTAAGTTCAATTAGCGCGGTATTTTCGCACCACCCAATAATCGCACTAAACTGGGAATTCTGATACCTCTAATAGGAGCAACAGTTTAGACTGATACTTTATTAGGCCTAAATGTTCTTGTACTGGTAAATCGAACTGTATTATATAGTGACAATAATGATAGAAAAATAATAAAAAACCAATTTATAGATATTCGTTCAAAATTTCTATAATTGCAATGCTGTTTTGGTTAATATTTTCTCTTCTTAAATGTTATTAAAGTTTTACATATTTATATAAATATTATGAAGGCGATTCGATTATATTAATTTGACCAAATTCTTATTCAATTAATAATGTGTGATGTTGATTTTTTAACATATCCCATATCTTTTATAGTCCACAGCGTATTTGTGGAATGCAATTGCCACTGGATTTTAACACTCCGACAAAAGATCACTGAATTAAACTAGTAATTATTTCTCTAGCAAATGTTTGTAGTACAGTTTTTTTTGCAAATCACTATTGAAATTTGGCACAAAGTTAATCTTTGTAATTTCCTTAAATCCTTCAACAAGTGACGGTTCCTTAAATTTAGTTCTGAAAACAAAAATGGTATTGACAAATGAAATTTCAGAAATACAGAAAAAGGTGACAGCAATGCGAGATTAAATAAAATTTTTTAAATTATGGTCAAATTGGGTGAGAAAAAAATTTACATGATTGCTTTAAATAATGTATCGACTCACTTGTACATATTAAAGACGACATCTTTAACGATTGAATGTTTAGTATCTGTCAGCTGTCTATATTTATTATTATGTTGTGAATGAGCCAGGGTCACATCCATAAAGAAGCATCTGCACGGTAATCCATTCTTTGAGGCAAGGCTCACCCATTTTGCACGAGAGTCTACATCGGGATTTGTGCTATCCGCTATTACGCTCTGACCATTCTGTAAAATGAATAAAGACAAAAATAAGTATTAAGTTTGAGATAGTAAAATGCCATTGTACTGAAATGTGAAAATCCTGAAAAGAATCATGCAAATAAATACAGGTGAAAATAACAAACCTTTAAAGCTTTAACAGCCTCTGATTGACATCTCACAGATGAATTTAAAACATCTCGACATATGACTTTATATTTCCCTTTTGAATCCTTCTCCATATGCTTAGAAATTGTGGATTTCCCACTGCCTGGAAAACCGACCATCACTACAATCTGAAACAACGTAAATCATATTAAAAAATATATACATAATTGTTCATCTATATTTACTCGTTAAAAATTAAATCAGCCAGCACTTAGAAGAGTCTCTATCACTATCTTTTGGGATCTTTTGTAATCACCCCAATGTTCTACAGCTTCACTGACCATAGTTTGTGGTTCTTCAGAAGCATTTTTGACTGCAGGAATCTGGTTGGCTTGCAGATGAGGAAGCTCAGATTGAGATTACTTTGAAGCGGCACATTGAATTTTATAATGAGTGGCTGCTTGGTTGATGTTTTTAATTCTCTTCATTTTCAACAATGCCATATCACTGTACCTCTAGTATCCGTCATAAACACCTGTTCCCAAAGCTCAATAAAATTGTGAACATATTGTTACACTTCTATTGTATTTAACTGAAGCAGATTACCACTTCAAATACCAAATTACAATTAAACCGGTTTTATTTCAAATGAGCACACACATTTACAAGTCTGATTTTCTTTGTTTTTTCATCACTGTTATGAACTGTCAAACACCAAAGATTATCTTTGTTCTTTATTTTTATTTGCAGTCATCATGCGCCAATTTTTCATGAAAAATATTACTTATGACCTCACTTTTATCAATATCGTTTGTGATAATGACAATTGTGTGAAGTAATTTTATTTTTTTCTTCTCAAACCATTTACATATAAAAGTTTCAGCTTTTAGTTATTGAAACAATCTATATTTTAGTAAGAAATACCGATTCTCATGACATATGGTGGGATGCAGAATTACATCAGTACTCATTTGAGCACAAGCAGCATTGGACATAATGTTACATCCATACTTCTTTATGGGTTAAAAATAAAAATTGATTTTTAAACTACCTCCTGATTTTTGACAGTCAGATCCTTGTTAATAATGGATGTATCGATAAGTTTTGGATCAAAAGCAGGCTGTTTATATGCAAGTTCTTTTGATCCCATAAAATGTGCTTCGGGAGTACTAAATTTTATTCCAATATTCTCAGCAAAGAGTCGATCAGCCAAAGAATGGTCTTTGGGTCTGCCGGCTGCATCACCACAGTAGAAACTTTTATCCATATCAATTTCCAAGCTGTCGTTTTTCTGTAATGAGATCATTTATATCATTATAATAACACCTCGGATATCTCTAAACATAATGTTGAAATATTCACAAACAAATAGAAAATGCAGTAACATAATCTGAGTCGGCCATAGACCTTGATGGTCATGAGCATCATTGAATATTTAAGTTATCGTGCAGCATCAATATGAGTAAGATTCAGACGACAAAATATTAAAGACTTGCCTACCATATAAGTGTTACTTTAACGAAAATGAATAATTTACCATTTGTAAAAGCATATCCCACATTCCAGTGGAAGGTTTCCGATAGATGAGTTTACCCGACGATATGAACACCTGCACAGGAATATTGAGTTTTGCGATGATATTCTCCATTTTTCTCTTGAACTCATCTACAGTGATTTTTCCACTACCGATGCCGGCCTGGTTTGTGAAGAAGACAATCTTGTATCCGGAAGCGTGGTAATCCTTTAACTTGCCTGGCACCTCAGCAAAAGCTATTCTCCAATCGTCAGCATTTTTAGGGAATACATTCCCTGATTTTGTTTTAATAATTGTTCCATCTATATCAAAAGCTGCAATCTAGAAATAACACAAAATATGCCACATTAACAACATGCTCGCTCAAATGGCATTTTATCTATTTTTCATAGTTTTTTAAATGTCACTCCATATCCCTATGGCTATTTTATTACATGTGTATTGATAGCATAGGATCTTCTCAAGACTCTTTTATGCCTTGATGAAAAGATACTACTGCAACCATAAAGTGCAGTGTTTTAAAAGGTGAAAATTTTCTTTACAGAAACAGTAATAGTTTCAATATCAACGTTTTAAATTTTAATTGCTGCATTTGTAGAACATAGGTAATTTTTAAGTTTGTGTTATGAATTACATACATTACCTTAGATTGAGAGACGACACCTTTAGAAGTGAATATATACAGCTTTCCATTGTCAATTTTTTCCATTGTGTCTGATTGCGTTGGATTCATATTTTTTTGCTTTTCGCAAACAACTAAAGATTTTTCAATTTCATCTTCATCGTTTGAAGCCTTGAATTTCTTGCTGATTTCAGTTGGAGGAATAAAATCCAGTTCCAAGAATGCCCGTTTTAAAGAACTTGATGTGCACGGTGTCGGCTCCTCTTCAGTTTTGCAATCGATCACAAGGTTAGCTTCATCATCTGACGGCGACGGCGAATCGAATTTAACAATATAGATTAAGTGCCCAAGAACAACTTCGAGATAATCTCCATTGGTCACAGTTATTTTACCTCTCTCGATAATTTTAAAGCCATTCACCCCGGATAAACTTTGTCCAAGATGTCTGACATGGGCGATCCGTTTTTGAAAATCGGCAATGACACTCACTAAAAAAAATCAAAACGAAAAAAGAAAACTAAAAATAAAAACAAACCAAGATTTGGGCATTTTATCTAACAGTTCTAATTTGGTTTCAGTTAGACGAAGTTAAGATGCAATTAATCGTTAATAATTAAACAGTCATCTAATTCGTGCTCGTCATTAAGTATCTCATGGGCAGTTTATTCATTCATATTACATTCCTGGGCTGAATGTGATGATGCTCAACTGGATAGCTGACTTATAAGGACAGTCAGTTAAGCCAGGATGCTCTAACCTATAGTTAACAAAAAACAAAAACAAACCAATGTGAACAATTAGAAAACGAATTGATACTATGACTATAATTAATTCAAAGCTGAATCTTCAAGAAATAATTAATGTAAATTATGTTATGGTATACAAACCCCATTAAAAAATTCAAATATTAAATATTAAGAAAATTTAAAAATAATGTTTGCAATTCACAATTCGTTGAAAGAAAAATTTTAAAAGCGCTCTATGAAAACTTTTTAAATGACATCACTATAAAGTTGTAATATTTTTTTTATATATTATACATATCATTTATTTTGTTTGCGCCTCAGTGCTTAAGTTGATAAAAACATCTGCTTCAGAACAAGAAGTCACAGATTGATATCCCACAGATACATAAGGAATTTAAAAATTGAGAGGTGCAGGGTTGTATTCCCAATGGGTTGAGAGATTGGCTGATAACCAACCCTGATAAAAAAAGCAGTTTTTTAAAATGAATTTGTCTATTTCTTGTGTAACACGTCAGAATCAATTTTGTATTAACAAAACTAGTACACACACAGTCGCCTTAGGAATTCAAAAATGCTGCACTGTGTGCCAAAAACACAGACAACGTTGTCTTGGGTAATTTAAACAAGGATTTCATATATCTCTAACTTAAATAAATTATCTCTAAAAAATCAAATTATCAACTTTTTTTGTTCAACGCTTAAGATGATTGATGTTTGTAAATTCTCTCTCCAATTCTTAAATATTGCTTGCCTTATATAGAATTTTACTATTGACAACTTATTATCAAGTGTCATCACAAATAACCTAAGCCCAGAGATGGAAATCAAATGCAAAAATGTTTTACATGGGTGATATTGACTAAAATCAAGCACTTTTTATTTTTTGAAAAAACTTCTAAGCATCTAATACAATGTGGAGTCGTTATCAAAGATATTACCAAAACATGTGCCCTAAGGAGAAACAAAAACCTCTGAAGCTTTTATGATTCCAATACGAATGGTACAGATTTCATGGACGGATTTCAATAATTACGATTCATCAAAATTCAATTCAGTCAGAGATTTAGCAATGTGATGAAAGAAGACATGGGAAAATTATTTAACTATGGGAGTTTTTATTAAATTGAATTAATTTTACTCAATGCACAAAAAAAAAACTGAAAACATCCAAAAACATGGTAGTTACTTGTGAAACCATACTTAAGCTAAGTTCAAATAATACATTTTAATAAAAAAATACAATAAAATCTTTTGAAATATACTATATTTGCCCATTAGGTTGAGCAATTGTTTGACTAAGAATTTTCATGGAAAAATAATCTATCATGACTTTTCATATTGCGGAGATCCATATGCTCTACTTTCGGAGTGGGTATCTTCACACTGTGTAGATCCACAAGCTCCACTTTGAGAGTGAGCATAGTGTAAAAAAAATACTATAGTTTCGGGCTTATATGAGTACTTGCATTGTAAAAATGAATGTGATTGATATGTTTACCTTCTTTATTTAAAAAAAAAAATGTTTTTTTCACACGTAAATTAGGTTAAAAAACTGTACTACTTAATTTACGATTTGGGTTTTAATTTATTTGCGTTTATTGAATTGAATTATTAAAATATAGATACCGATTTTATCTCGAAATCACACAAATTGAAGATATTCTGTTCACGCACCATAATAATTTATCTTTTTAAATAATTAAAATCGTGAGAAATTTAGACACAGATGACGCACAACAGCAGTTTTTTTTGACAATTGGTTGTCGAAAATCGCGGTCAAATAACGGTGCATTACACGAAGTAGATGTTTCTATTTAGAATGTTCGCGAGATGATTGTAGACAACGAAAGGAAAAGTTAGCACAGATAATAATCGATCACCGACATTGAAATTAAACACAAAGAAAACCAACTAGAAAATGAATTTTCATTTTTTAAAACCAGACGCGACTTTTCGTATGTAATGTGAAATAATTCATAGCTACTGGTGTAACTTACGTTGTTGCCTAGAACAAGATACGTCTGTAATGCAGCAATATGGATTGCGGCCAACGATGATTTCTTCCATATCGTGCAATGCAATGGGACTGTAACCACCTTTCAAATTGACTAAATGGCATTCCTGCGACATGTTGAACAATTTCTGACTGATGGGCACTGCCAAACTGATCCAATGCCAATGTTTTAGCACCGACGATTTGACATCGCACATGAAAAGAAATGTTTGATAGGGAAACAACATTAATAAAGTCGATCTCGAAACATTATAAAATTATTGGCTACACTATTTGAGAATCGAAGCAATAATAATGCATTATCAATATTATTTACCTCACCAAAATATTTTAGGTTAAACAAAACAATAATGAAGAGATGACATGATATTACTATTTATGGCTATCAATATTACGTAGTCGAAGTCGCGTCCTACAAGGCTATGTACATACTGTTAAATCGGGGTGATTATTTGCCATATTTGTTAAATATTTCATTTTTTTTATAGCTAAAAAAATCATTGTCTTCCAAAATTTAAGTGATTCATTCTTTTTACTTTTAAATATCCCGCCGTTAATATTTGCAAAAAAAAACTGGCGCGCTTTAGTTCCAAAATTTTTTAAATGAGTGTCCATTGGGATAAGCAATGCGTTTGTGATCTTATTTTTAAAACATTTTTATGCTACTAATTTGAAACTATCCAAGTAATTAAAATGTCCTTATTTTGCAATTGGTCAAATCAAAAAAATGGTAATGTGACTCTAAAAAGAAAATTCATTAATTTTCTAATAAATTCACTTATTATTGTTGCAAATATGCTTTTTTGTATTAAGCCAACTACAGATAAGCAATAATTAACTTGATAATGTTTTTAATAGATTTAGTATCGATAATTGAATAATTTTCTATATTCATATTTTAACGTCTGGTATTAGCGCCGGAGGTTGTGAGTTCAATTCCTATTGATAGATTTTAAGGTCTGTAAATAATCTAGGCGTGGACCCAATAAATTGAACAATAGGTTTCGTGAAATAATCTGTAGACATGTTTTCACATTATGAAAAATTATATTCTATATAATGTCTGGAATAAACATTTTCGTACTATATTCGATCACAATCCCTTCGCTCCACTTTTTTGAAGCGCACATGGTAAAAAGCTTATAAAAAAGTGCTTTCTTTACAGTTTTTGAAAGAACCAACGTTCGCAAGCAACGGTATTATTTTTGTCAATGATGACCAATCGCAATAAAACAAGTGTTTATTATTATTCTCTATGCACTTAGGCATAAGTTTTAACTTTCGCAGGTTGTCGACTTGTATGTCAAACTGCCTGCACCAGTGCGTACGTTGCTGCCTTCGTGGTACTTGTTAGCAGAATTTGTCGTTTCTGAGATATGATTGGGTATTTAATTTGTTTATTAAAATCTCAAAATCGTAATAATACTTCAATGAGCTACATATTAAAGACTCATATTTTTTGAAGATACACAATCAATATAATCTATAAACGATCATTCTGCACTAATTTAATTTTACGGTACTGTCTTGTTTATATGACGTGTACCTATGAGCACCTGTGAAATTATTGTTTTGTGTTAAAATATTATAACAGAGGTGTTTGAGTGTTATTATCATCATAGGCAACATGAGTACCTCACGCAATAGAAAGACGGAAGGACTGATGAAAAAATTGGACAGTGGAGACTGTATTGATGTTGAAGTGAATTTAAAATCTTCAGACATCGAAACCACAAGTGACATACGGGGTGATAGGTTAAACATAGCGTTGTTGCTTTTCCTGTATACCCTCCAAGGAATTCCACTGGGTCTGGCTTCTGCTATACCCATGCTCCTTCAGCAGAAGGGAATAAGTTACAAAGAACAGGTATTTTAATTCACAATAATAAAACTGTAAAATGGTACACATAGAGTGAAATTATGCTCTATTGTGTAATCCCAAAAAAGTGTAATCATGGGTAAATAATAATCCGTGATGTCACATATGGTGTTATCTATTTATCACTTGAAAAGTTAGAGAATTGCTTAAAATAAATTGTTGATGCGGTGCAGTATCATTTGTCTATTTCCACCCTTCTAATTTAAGTAAAATAGTTACATCTTATTTTGGCTGATTTTATTTAGATAGTCTCAAAAGTTTCGCAATTTTCATGCTTCAGTTTGTAGAAAGATGGAAGCGCTATTCATACATCATTATTATTTCACATGTCATTTATTGTTTTTTATCACACCTACCTGTTTAACAATAGGATTAAAATGTTAAAAATGAAATACTACATAATTTTCCATATTTTTTATTCGTGCATTTACCGGTCTTCAAAATATTAACACAAATTGTGCAGCACACAAGTTTTCTCATGTTTGAAAAACAATAATACAAAGCGGAACATGAGTTTTCTCATCTTTAAGCAGACTTCGGTTCTTTGCAGATATTTTTTTCGCAGGGAACCCATCAACCGGATTCATGTGTTTGAATTTTATTTTGCTCCATTTTTTTATAATTTTTAAATTTCTGACCTCTGCACCAAAATCAAAACCAGATGTAGTTTTCGGTGGGACGTCGAATGATTCGGTTGCTTAGAATATTTAGCAAATTATTTTATATTTTATTTTTACATAAAAATGGCTTCTCGTGTTGATGATGATGCCGAAATTTTTGGCTGAAAATTAAGTGAAGTGTTTTCAAATAAAACCGTGTACATTAATGGAATCTGATAAAAACTGTAAAAGTTATGGTAATTTTAGCAAGTACCTAGAGTAATTCGCTATATTGTGAAAACATAACCGCTCTCGGTATTAGGTGAACTCGCGATATACCCAATTAACAAGTGTTAAGTATTCATCATTTATCCTTTCTTTCATAGCGAGCATTCCATATCTTTCACAATGGCAAGTTGCGCTCTCAACTTGTCGGTAATGATGGGCTTTGCATCGTTCTCGTGTGCTACTTGAAAAGTCAAACTATGCAAGTGTATGTGTGAATAGTGTTGCCAATTTAACCGTGGTATTTGCGAAAATGTGACTTAATTAGATCTCCTAAAATAGGAATTTACTGTAATTTCAATAGTTTGTACTCATGGAAATTGATTTTGTCAATTATGTATGAACATGGACACCTTTGAATATCTATAGACTGATGGTCCCAAAAGTGGAATCTCTCATATGTTGACTATATGCAAATAATTATACGAATTTTGATAGAATTTGGTTATATTGTAAGACTTAACAAAATAGACATCTTATTGGAAACTCAACCTTTTTTTTAATGATTTTTTGGCATCACTTTCTACCATATTTTTTTCTTCTGTTTCATTAGTATTCTATTGAAGTTATGGGTCCATCTATGTTGAAAATATAATATTCAGGTGTATGGACATTTTATTGTATTATTATTCACTTTTTTTTAGAATTTTGTATTTTTTTAAGGCAGAATTCAGCTTTGTCAACTGGCCCTTCAGCTTAAAGTTAGTATGGGCACCAATTGTTGATGCTCTCTACTGGACCAAGGTTGGAAGACGGAAGACATGGCTAGTGCCGGCCCAATATCTTATCGGTGTTGGAATGCTGATTATATCTTTTAATGTGGACCGGTGGCTGGGTGATGAACCTGATATGGTACCATTGACCATGGCTTTCTTCGCTCTTAATTTTTTGGCGGCTACCCAAGATATTGCCGTTGATGGATGGGCTCTCACTATGCTGAAAAGGTAACGATTGAATGAATAGTTGTGAAAAATAATCTTTCATGTCAAACCTTCTCATTGTGAAGATCATATTTTGGGACAGAAATGGTAAAAAAATGTACATATCTTATAAATTTATAGAAAATTTAGTACAGCCATGTCCAAATCGTGTTGAATGACTCTAGAGTCGTCTCTCCAGTGAGTATACTGATAATTTTGTCTGTACTAATTGAGAAATATATCTATATTTTCAGATGTAATGTTGGACATGCATCTACTTGCAATAGCGTAGGACAAACAGCTGGGTATTTTCTGGGATATGTTGTTTTCATAGCTCTGGAGTCGGCTGATTTCTGCAACTCCTATTTGAGATCTGAAGCTGAACCATTAGGAATTGTCACACTTTCAGGTTAGATACACCAAAAATCTGACATTTAAATTATATCAGCTTTTTATATGTATACTATTTCCAATATACCACTACATGTACAAAGATGGATTGCTGAGCTCAAACTAGTGATCTAAATTCCGAAATTTTAAGAATGATCCTGTGAAAATATATTAATTAAATTAAAGTAGAAACCGTAAAACCTTGATAAAACGAACTTCGAATATAACGGACAAATTATCTATTAAATAGTTCAAGTGCAAATGTTGGAAAATGGTTAGAAGAAATTGTTTGATGGCCAATATGCGAACATAGATTTAGAAAGATTAAATATTTACATTACCATTACAAGGTAACCGTGGGTATCGCACTATGGCTGAAAGTGAAAAAGCAGATGAAGTTATTGTCTGGGAAAATTCTATAAAATTTTCGAAATTTTAGACAGTTGATTTTAAAAGAAAAGCATAAAGAGTCTAACAATAGTAATAATAAATGCATTCAGACAACTGATTTTTATAAAACATACTTTCAACTTTAACGGACACCCTCTTACTTGCATTAGTCTGTTATATCGAGGGTCTGCTGTAAATATCTTACATAAAATTATTTACAATTACGTTCGATAGATTAAGATAGAGAACTTCTGTTTCCTTGATTTAGTGTTGGTAAAATAAATAGAACATCTTTTACAATGAAGATATTTTATAAAATTCATCATCGCTTGAAAAAATAATATAATTGTGAAATATTGTCACAGTTTTTATTCCAAATGTCATGGTTGGTTTGTAATGCACACAACCTTGGTCAATGCAATCATCTGTGAATTACACAATTTGGTTTAATGTTTGTGATATTATAAATTATTTTGCGATTTACAGCATTGAAAGTAATTTGTAAATTGATAAAAAGATCAATAAAAATTTGAAATGCTTTGAAAAAGTTATAGGATAGTCAAAAAGTCATTTGACTTTTATAGGTATGTTATTTTATTTATTTTATACTTGATAAAGTCTGTTATGTATATGAAACAAATTTCATTTTAAGTCAAATAAATTTTATACAGTCAAGACAAAGAAATTTCTATAGACATAAATATTTTGAATATTATCATTGATTATTATCAAGTTGACGCTTAATCAATTGACAAGACATTGAAAAATTTCATCATTTATTTTCCAAAATATTTTTTTTACCATGTCAGATTTTTTTTATAAGAATTAGTTGTCAACTAATTGCCCAACCCTTAAGGTAAACTCCGGCGCATGGTACCCAAAGATGCAAGACTTAGAGCAGTTAGCTGACATCTAATTCTCTTGAAAAAAAATCTTTCAATGCAGAGATCCATGTGCTCCACTTCCGTGGTGGGCATGGTTAAAAAAAATACAATAATATGCGTTGGGCAGAAAAAGTTATATACATGACTGTAAAATGAAATAATTCCTTTCGTTCATCTATTAAGATATTTAACGAAATATAATGTTAGTAATTTTTTTTCGAAATCTTCTGCATTTCTTAATTTATCTTTTATTGATCAAGTTTTGAAGTTGCTTTTGAAACAAGTTATGATAGTAAATATCCATAAACATTAAACCTGATAAGTTGTATATTCAATTGTGCCTGTGGATATGATTTATGGAAGTTTTTGAAATTGCTTTTATTAAACCATAATCATTTAAAAACTATTAAATACTCCCTGAGGGGACTAATATATCTGTAATTTATTGTAATATCACATAATTAATTTACCATAATACAAAATTATAGATTTATTGCTTTTGGCATATGTGTGATATCTTTACTGATACTCATCAAGATTTCACGGAATCCTGTTTCAATTTTACATAATGGCAATTAGAGTATTTTTGGAAAACTCACGTAAATGGTTCTATCTACTGGTTCATCTTCCCCAGATATTATCCTGAGTTGAAATGGATTGAAGATTTCAGCATTTGTATGGATGTATCATTTGTGATTTTCTTTAGCAGGTCCAAGTATTCTTGGGAGAATTGTGTTTTCATACATCAGGTTTCGGGTTTGAAATCCATACATAATATTGGTTTCATGATCACATGACTCACTTAGTTTATCTTAGCTCTAATATGATAATATTTCTGTCAGAAATATTTTGAATATTATAAACTATAATTAATATATAAACAGCATAAATAATTAGATGACTACAAAAAATGTCATATGTATGTTAATAAAATCATAACCTCAGATGAAAAAAAGGAAACCCGAGTTGTGATTAACCATATATGTGTAAGGTTAGAAAAAGTGTTCAGTTAAAACAAATTTCCATCACTGACTAGCTCGTATTGTAATAGTATCAATTATTTATGTCGATTGATTGGTTAATAGAATATGAAATTTTGTTAAGGCTTCTTGAGGATGTGGGCATGGGTATTTATTGTGACAACAACTGTTGTGGCCATGCTCAAGGGTGAAACAGAGCTACCAAGGGCTGGCCAGCCTGAATGGGGATGGCGGAGGGTCACAGCTGCCTACAAACAGCTGTATACTATCACAAAGCTGCCATCTGTGAGGACACTGGCGATTGTATTGTTAACTGCAAAGGTTATATTTTTAACTTAAATGTTCCACAGATTTTAATAATGCTCTTTTTAAGTATTTCCTTTATTTTCTTCTGCGTATGAAAATCAGTACAAATCAACGAAAATAAAGCTAAAATTCCCACTGAGATACTTTTATTTTTATAATATTTGATGTATTGTGACTGAGAACATAATTTAGTTTAACCTTTTTAATATCGTCAATGGTTTACTGTCACACCTGAGTAATAGCTGTATATTTTAGTTTTATTCTGTTAAAATAAATATTTCAAATCGTGATTTCTCCCAACATTGTGTTATTTGTGTTCACCATAATTTTACGCTCACATGTCATAATATTTTGTCTCAATTGTAGGTTGGATTTAGCGCCAGTGATGCCGTATCAGGATTAAAACTCATAGAAGCTGGAGTTCCAAGAGAACAATTAGCATTGATGGTTATTCCATTGGTACCGATACAAGTCATGTTGCCTCTCGTGAGTATATTTTGTAATATATTTTATTTAATCCCCAATCATTCTCCAATGATACGAAAATTTTTTCAAAATTGTTCATAATTTATGAACCTTTTTATTGGTCATTATATTGATATTATGAAATTTGCAGATCTTGAGCAAGCATTCAACTGGTCCAGAACCCCTTAACTCCTGGCTCCGAGCGTATCCTTTGCGAGTATTCTTTGGCTTGGTGGCTGCGGCTGTTGTTGCTGTTACTCCATTCCTTCTGAAAACAACTCCATTACCGGTTTATCTTGTGCTTCTTTTGGCGCTCTATGCATTCCATCAGGTGAGGATAAAATGAGGGTTTTACAAACTGACCTAAATATGATCTTTGTTCTTTAGGTTTAATCATAGTGACTAAATGTATAGCCAGTTTTTAAACCATGATAAAGTAATTTTTCAAACTATATAAACAGTAGAGCTAGAAGTCAAATCTCTTTATTACGAATACCGAAGTAATGAAATTTCTAGTAAAACGTATATTTTTTGTTGTCCTGAGTCAAAGTACATACAATATTTAATAATGGTTTTCCTATATTTAGTATAATGAAATTTCAGTATAACGGAACAAAAATGGTGGTCCTGAAGTTTCTTCATAGCAGGATCTTACCTGTATTTTAATTCACAAATGACTTCACCACAAATCTTCAAAATGGTAGAGCAAATACTACTTAATCAATGTCAATATTTTAAAAAGTCCTGTAAAAATCAACCCTTTATAATTGTGTTGTTTAGGTGTGCCTATTCAGCATGTTCGTGGCAGTGATGGCATTCTTTGCTCGAGTTTCCGACCCTTTGGTTGGAGGGACATACATGACACTGCTGAACACACTGTCGAACCTCGGCAGCAATTGGCCTAACACTCTGGCACTGTGGGCAGTTGACACCCTTACTTTTCGGAATTGTGACAATCTGCCACTCAACGCCACCGATTTACTTATGGACAACACGTGTACAACACATCATGATAAGCAGGTAAACTATTGGGATTAATTAAAAAATATTCATTACTGCTAATTTTGCTTTATTTCTATGTGTTAATTAATTTTAGCCATAGCTATTAAGACTATAATTATGGACTATTATATATCACTAGTTATATAAAAAACTAAACTTATAGAAACTACTGACTTAAATTATGATTTTAATTAGTGGAGTACATAAAATAAAATTTACCAGTGTGAGATTTACTTACAGTTATAATTATGTCCAGTTTCATTTATTGGTAAAACATTGTTGCAAAATTATAAGCAATTTGGGTTTGTATTCAATGTGACCGCGTATTAACAATTTAATCTCTCTTTTCACTTATAGGACAGCCTATTAATTATAGTATTGAATGGTATGTTTTTATTTTCAGATGTGTACAGATGCGGGTGGGACATGTACCACATTAATGGACGGCTTCTACGTAGAGACGCTGGCATGCTTTCTGCTGGGGCTCTGCTGGCTTAGGTTCGGACAACCAGCTGTCCGCAGACTTCAGTTGCTGCCGCCCTCTCACTGGCAACTTCAGAAGCCTTGAGATTGGGTGTTGCCCTCGGGTGACAAATTAGAACAAATTCAAATATAAATTTATAGTTTTTACCCCTTTGACTCGTTAAGTTAATCTAGAACGGTGATTAGTAAACTTTCCGGATATAGAAGCTTTTGCCGCCATCAAACTGTATGAATGCAAACAATGTGCAAGATGCCGAAAAGATTATCTAGAGTTGCAGAAAATATATAAAACAAGTTTTTTTTTTCAAAGTAATAAAAGTCACTTTCTGTTGAGCACCATCAATTTAATTATTAGTATCAATTATTTTATGATAGTAAAATGAATGCATGGAGTTGTTTGTTGAATTTTGGGCATTCTGTGTGTGATAGAATAATTAATGCTGAATAAAATAGCATCAAAATCGGTTTTTTGACTATGAGTGGAGTTAGCTGGCTTGCATATTAAGCTATTAAGCTATATATATAAATCACTCCCAAAATAATTATTATTGTTTGTATTTCCATCTGTCGCTAATATTTTAAACTAATGTCGCGTTTATATGACATTTTTTGACAGGTTAAATTTAAATCATTTTATCATGTAAAAACACGTGAATGAACTCACAGTAAAGTTCGCCATCACCCGAAAATGCCTGTGTTGATATTGTTATATAATGTATATATATATATATCGTTGTTTTTTCAGTAGGATTCTTTGAAATAAAATGATTCATTCGTCCAATCATTTTTTTTTAACTTGCATGCATTTCTCATTATAGAATCATTAATTTGAATAACCTTTAAATATATTGAGAATTCACAAAAACAGTTTATTGACTTGCGATCGATTAACCATGAGAAGGTTTGAAAAGATTGAAAGTTTACAAATCATTGTTCTAGTGTTGTTAAAGTATGATTATGTGCTTGGTGATTGATGATAAAATTTTCAATGCTCCTATGTAACTGCATGTAAGTGTTCGTGAAATTTCTTGTCAAAGGCTGTCTAACACGTTAATTTGTCAGGAAAATTATTTTAATACATGCAAAGAGTTACGACAAATTAATAGTGAGAATGGAACAAGAAATAATTAATATTAATGTCATCATATTTCAGGTATCCAAGATTCGATCACTGAGAAATCAAATATTGACATATTAATATGCTCGAACATAAAGAAACAATTTACCATTAAAATTATTCTGACATTGGATAGAGTGATATATCCAGAATATAATTATAATCGTTGAAACTGGATTGTTTAACCTTGACTTGTAGGATGTTGGTTTGTACTTCACATTATTAATATTGTTGAAACTCTTTGTTAGTCATCTTTTTCTGGATGTTGAAAATTACATGGGTGCTCTTTTATGAGCATTGATGATAATATTTTGATACTTTTTTTAATAAATTGTTGTATAAATATTTAGATATAATTTATTAAAAACTTAAAAGTCAAAGGGTATACATAACAAATTATCCAATTACAGGGGAGTAAAAAGGTATTAATTCATTTCAAAAAAAAATACGTGGATGCATGTAACTAGATAATGTAAAATATTGTTATTTAAAGATATTTTATTTATTTTTTCATTCACTGGCAATATCATGACATGAATTTTAGCAAGTATAAGTGTTTTACTTTATCAAGAATAGAATATCATGAAAATGTTTGAAAGTTATTATTACATATGCTGCGTAAATTTAAAAATTATTTTTAACTTTTTGATTGGTGAATTAAATATACATGTACAAGTCTCCTGCGAGTGAGTTAATTTGCAGGAATAAGATGGATCAAATTTGGTATGTATATTTTGAGACATCTCGAAGTAGTTCGAATAAGTTACCAACTTTTCCCCACTATCCCCATGAGGTACATATCGACGTAAATATCAACTGCTGTAATGCATTTCTATTTTTCATATTATAATAAAATCTAGAATGTTTTTTTTGCTTTCAATTTGGGTCTGTAATATTTAAATATACAGTGGTACCTCGAGATACAAGTTTAATTCGTTCTGTTACCTTGCTCGTGTCTCAAAGCGATTTCCCCCATTGAAATTAATTGAAATACCATTAATCCGTTCCAGCCCTCAAAATGCTGCCCCAGTTGTTCTTGTTACGTGTTTCTGAATACGAAAAATGTATTTATAAATGACAAATATTGTATAAAACCGTCACCCAAACCATTAGAAGTTTCTCCATCTTTTCATGGAGAGAGCTCCGGAGCTTAGAAATTATTGTAACCCCTTAGCTGGCGTTATGCCCTTTATCGACTCTTTCTGTTTAAGCACAGTACATATCGTTGAAGTACTAAGCCCATACTGCCTTGCCAAGTCAGTTACTCGCACACCTTACTCATTTTTTTCTATGATTTCACGCCTTAATTCAATAGACATCATCTTCTTCTGAGAACTGACTTTTCCGCTCACTTTCTTCGGACCTTTACGATTCTTCGGTTACCTTCGTACGGTTATAAAAAAAAATATGATAAAGTATGGTAAATGCACAAAAAGCACTAAGCCCTAGAAAAACTTATCAAAAATGCTTTGACAGCGAGGTAAACAAGCACACTGGGGGAATGCGTGGGATAATGCGAGACGTACAAGGCGCAGTAAACTGGTGGGTTGTGTGCAGCCAGCCGTTCCTCGTATCTCAAATATTGCTTGTATTTGAAAGCAAAACTTCGCTCGCTCGATGGCTCGTATCTCAAATATCTCGTATGTTAGTGTACTCGTATCTCGAGGTACCACTGTACTCGTATTTCTAATGTCATAATTTACAATGGCTCCAGAACAAGCATCAAAAGGTGCAGAGGAAGCCAACTGGGGAAGAGGGAAAAAAATATATAAATAAAAACACAGCATACATTACAGTATTGCGTCAGCATATGATTTAAAATGTGTCATGCTTATGTGAAAATAAATCAATAAATGAAAAATTGTTTTTGAGTTGCATTAAAATATAAATAATCATAATTTTGGAACTGCGAAAATTCATGTCATAAAATTTCATTTGTAATTCCACATGGCCTGTTATTTTGTTTTTTCAATTTATTTATATGAATTACTATGATATATTTATACGAAAAGTGACAAATTAGATAGATGTATACAATTTTCATCTAAATAAATGGTGCTCGTCTGTAGAAAATAAAACTTTTTTGTATACTTTATAATTTATTATTGAAAATTATGTACATATTCTCTCAATGTACACCTATCTACGGAAGTATAAGATTGGATAACTATTAAAACATAATTATTGTTGTGCATTAATAATTTTCGTAGAATCATCTATAATCTCGTACTTACGAATCAACCATACGGTCAAACGCGTTAACTATGAGTGTTGTCAAGGCATCAAATTTATTTGTTGATATTGTTGTGAGTTAAATTTTGTCTAGCTTATACAATATTGAAATAATTTAATAGACTATTAAAAAATGCATGAAGCTGTCTCAAATTATTTTTACTAGTCATGAGATAGATACATGACAAATTAATAGCTAATATTGTGAACCAACTGCATATTTCGAAAAATTGCTCACCTATCTTTTAAATAGTGGATATACTTTTACTAAATATTACTTCACCTGTAAGGTTAAATATCCAATTCTATATATGAGTCATATAGTTCCTATGTACTAGGACTGTCTAACCCAGAGGTTCCCAACCCTGTGCCCGCGGAACGATTCGGATGTGCCCGCCACTATTCAACCGAGACAGAATTTT